>JAUJPO010098888.1:0-23142 GCA_032270745.1 Tiaropsis multicirrata | reverse complement strand
CATTCTATGATGCTAATTGGTCACCTAATCTTTACAGAATAGTGACTTGGTCAGATAGACATTCTATGATGCTAATTTATTGGTCTCCTAATCTTTACAGAATAGTGATGACATGGTCAGATAGACATTCTATGATGCTAATTGGTCACCAAATCTTTACAGAATAGTGACATGGTCAGATAGACATTATATGATGCTAATTGGTCACCAAATCCTTGCAGAATAGTGACACGGTTAGATAAAATTTCTATGATGCTAATTGGTCACCAAATCTTAACAGAAAAGTGACTCGATTAAGTAAAATTAGAATAGTGAGTAGATTAGATAAAGCTTCTATAATGCTACTTGGTCATTCAGCCTATGGATTGGTCAAAAAAATGCACTAAATGTTTACTTTTCTGTCTATTCACACATTTTTCTTCTAGTTGAAAGTAGAAACAATTATCTAATGATATAAGGGATATAACTATGGAAATAATTATCAGAAATAGAGCAAAGATAAAGGTTACGTAATATCAAACACACTTTACGCCATGCACTATGAGACACGTGCAAACCTTTGGGGTTAAATGAGGTTTGAAAAAGTTAGACTTTAATGGGATATATTGCGACTTCTTACCGATAAAGATAAATAAAACAAAACTAATAAACACATTTATAAAACGATATCTTAATAGAAACCATCCTTTTTCGAGTATTTGATCTCTCATGAATAAACTATGAGAAAGAAGAAAAAAATGAATAAGTGGCGAAGTAATGGTATGTGGCGAAGTAGCGCTATGCACACACCCTTTATGCCTAAAATTTTGTTCTGAAGAAATTCATTGAAGAACAGCAAAAGTTGTTTTATATATTTTGACTAAGAAGACTCCATCATGGTTTGGGCCGACGGATCAGAATTCTTTTGTATATTTTACAAATCCTGTAGAATTTTTTTTTTTTGGTTAGTTTTGCTAGTAAGATTTATATCCTAGAGACGCAATAATTAGACTTACCCGACTAATGCACATTTGAGTCCACTTGCACAAGGATTGATTTTTTTATCATCTTTGTTTGAAGCATCTATGATCTGTCCACAAATTGCACCTTCATTGAGTTTTGGCGTACAAAATTTATCTTCGGATAAAACGTTACCGATATTGATGCAATTCATATCAGCACCGCAGTCTTTAACAGCTTTACATAATGTTCCTGTAAGGAAATGGAAGCGTCTAGAAATTTTAAAAGGTCTATGTGGCGTCACAAACCAGATTTTATACATTTTGATTAATACCTTCCGTATTGGAGGTTTGCACATCATAAACGTCTCGCGCATGTCTCGTTTTAGTGGGAAAGGCGCCTAAAACCAATCTATCTTGTTCAGAATTTTGTCCTCTTTACAATGATAGGTTGACAAGCTCTCAGTTCAGAAGAAAGTAATTTTAAAGTTAAAGTTTAAAGGGTTAAATTTTGACCCGGAAATTCATTGTATGAAGGGTGGCTAGTAGTGAAAGGGTTAAAATTGGTCTAAAATATCAACTTTTTAACAGTTGTTTCTGTTTATTCTACATCTAAATAAGCTTCTTTGGTATATAAATGAATGACCATGCTAAGATGGATGATGTTGGTGGGGAAAACTTACGCTAAATTCGTTTGGATTTCTAGACAACGTAACATACTCGGGAATCATTTTCTTCTACCTTGTGTGTTCTAGGCCAGCTTGAAATGCGTTTTTCTGTTTATCCAAAACTTAAACCCTACAAAGGTTCTACCGAGTAAAATTTACTCAACCCTAGTGTGCACACAACTTTATTCCAACGTTCAGCTGATGCTGGAACAACGTTGTTTGGACGTTAAAACAGCGTTCTGTGCCTGTTGGACTCAAATAAATACCTGGCTCTCCAGCTTTGGCCTCATTACAGATTCCCCACACACATCTCAAGTCATCTTTACAATTCTTGTTGACCATACATTCGTAACCTGCATCAAGGCGTGGAACACATTTACCAATATCCTCATCACAAAATTCGCTGCTTTTACAACTCGGTTTACACTATGGAATTAAATAAATATAATGATTGACTTCTTCATTTAATGGAATGTGGCTTTTGAGCTTTTCCCGAGTCCTAACCCCTTGCTTCCCTTGGAAAAAATAAAGGCACATTATCCACTTGTGTCTTTTAACCAAAGACCACTCATTTCCAAATTCAATAATCTTGAAAAATATCAAAAGTCCTATGGGAATTCTCAACCAAAAATTGGACTTTCAAATTCGGAGTACATCAGTGCAGTGCAAAATTTGCTCAAAACTGATCCTTAAGTGCATTTTTCGACAATTTCCCTCCATTCTTAGTAAAGAATTTCTCAATTTTCTACCTTTACACCAGTCTATGACTCTGGTTTTTGTCAGAACCTCGAAAAACCTACCCTAAAGGGCGGCAAATACCGTATGTCGGATTATATGAGTGACCTCCGGGTTCAGAAGACATTACCAGCCTTAGTTTTGTAACACCTATCTGTCTTTGTGTCCCAGTTGGTACCCAAAGCTCAATGGAGGTGATAAAAGTCAAATCTTCTAAGCTCACTGGGTTGGGTCAAATATGGTAATGTTTTTCGAGTGGGGTCATAAAAATCTATTGTTCTTTCATCATATTTTCTCTTTGTAATTCTTTGTTTTTCCACCGGGTTGAGAGAGAATATCTCAATTTCTACTGGGTCTTTTTTAAGCAATTTTTCTAAAGCCGCACGACTCTACCAGTCCTACCGTTCTAGTTTAGTTTGAAAATACATTTTCTTCAATGTTGATGAATTTTTGCTTTTGAGCAGAAAAGACGGTTTCAGGTCTTTTAGTTAGGGAGCAGACACCCTGTAAACGTTCTCGTTTGTCAATATTTACACCTATATTTTTCTTGTGTGGTATAGAAAGAGGTAAAATTATTTATTGCCCTTTGGAATGCATTACATCATTTGAAAATGTTATCTTCTAAACGAATTGAAACTGTGTTTGGATGAGGAGTTATTCCACTTCAGTACTTCACTGATTAGCCATTATTTTGTTGATCTCGAGAAAGGTGTATAATCGAGAAAGTGATAAAGAAAGTAGGCAGAAAAGCAGGTGGTAATAAAAATATAAAGGAATTGCGGTTTTCTTCTAAACTAATTGAAACTGTGTTTGGATGAGGAGTTATTCCACTTCACTGATTAGCCATTATTTTGTTGATCTCGACGTCGAGAAATGTGTAAACAGAGAGCTGGTGTAAATAATTTCGAAAAGTGATAACGAAAGTAGGCAGAAAGGCAGGTGGTAAGAAAAATATAAGGGAATTGCAGTTATCTTCTAAACGAATTGAAACTGTGTTTGAGGATGTTTGATGGATGAGGAGTTATCCCACTTCACTGATTAGCTATTATTTCGTTGATCACGAGAAAGGTGTAAATTATATATTTTGTTTTGTCTCCGTGACTCTGTAAATTGTTTCGAGAAGTGATAACGAAAGTAGGCAAAAAGGCAGGTGGTAAGAAAAATATAAAGGAATTGCGGTTAAGGAAGAAGTCTGTGTTAGTTTTTTTAATTTGTGGTGTTTCTTAAATACTGTAATATATTTTCCTTGTAGCAACTGCATTTTCTTCGGTAATATAAGTAAAAGGCAAGACCCCCAAAAAAGTTAATGAATTACTAGGTCTAAAATCTCGTACTAGGCTTAAAATTTACACCATAGAGTCATTTATCATAAACTCAGCAGACATGGAACATCCTTTTAACGTCGAAACAACGTTGTTCTAACGTCAGAACGTTATTTGGACGTTGAAACAACGTTGAAAAAATGGTGTCATCTGTGTCTGTTGGGAAAGAACCTATTTTTGACGTCACCATAAAAAACATTCATGGATACTGACTGTGCGGCAAAGAAAGTGGCCTCTTAAAAAGAACAACATATTAAATTACCTTTTTCTTTCTCATGATTTTTGGTTTCATCAAATTTCCCAACATGGGAATACCACCTAAGAGAAATGATCCAATGTTAGGAACTTTTCCTTGTTTTTCTGCTACAATGCCTCCTTTGGATGATTTAAAAGCACTCTCTTCGTGAACCATAAAGTTTGGGCCGTTGATATTGGTCGTCTTGACAACTGTACCATCTATGAAATAGTAGTAAAATTTATAGACAAGAAATATTGTAAACATTCCTTGGCCCTCGGGATGATTAAGGTTGGCGAGAGATGAAAGGTAGGTGTCACCAAAGTATGGCCTTAGCGGGACCAAAAGATTTTCAAACCATTTAATTATAAGCATTTTAAGGTATACAGTATCCATAGCATGTAATCCCCTATTGGAGAAAATGACAAAATCCAGAGTTCGTTCAAAAAATCATACACACCCATTATAAAATACAGTGTTTATCTCACCTTTCAACTTCTTTTCGCTTGTGGTTTTGTTCACTTTTCCCAGGGACCCACCATCCACTCCAGGCAACGCCATTCTCAAACCACCAGCCTCAGGTAGATTGAAATCGTCTGCGGATTCAAAAGATGGCATTTGTGGTAAAGTGAAATCCGAAAATCTTGGAAACGGGATGCCGAACTGTGGTAACCCATTTATATAGCAAAAACAAAAGCATAGGAGTAGAAATTGATAGTACTCCATCTTTAAATCGATTTATTATTATAATTTAAACTTTTTCGACGTTCCTCTCAAGCTTTGGATTTTACTTCTTCTGTCGCATTTGTTTTTATAGAAAACCAACAAAAACTCTCGAATATACAGAAAGTGTGTAAAAAGAATAAACATTTTAAACATCATTTGAAATTATGTTTAGTGTGTTCGATTCTAATTGGTTCTCTGGCCTATGGACTCACTGTCTGGCTGTGATAGATGCGTCCTCAAATTCAAATATGTCGCATAGTTTTTATGAAGGTTCAATCAATCAATCTATGATCTGATAATAATAAAATATATTCGTCAGTATCTTTTCAACATCTATTCTGGTACGGTGGTAAGGTAGAAAATCAAAATACCTCTTATTGGAAAAAACTTAGTCGGATAAATTATTTGAAAGTGACTAAACCTTTGTCCGACTAATATTTCGGTCGGACATTTTGTCGAAATTTCAAGCGCCACCGTGGCATCACAAGGTTAATGTATGCCAAATCCCAGAGATTAAGAACTCGTAAGTGTATGTTGGGTTATTATGGTGTAGTATATATTGAGGAATGCTCATACTTGTTGCAAATACAGTGGCTAAATTCACGCAGGGTTTGTGAAAAGAGGAGATGAAATGAGCCAACTAGTCTTTAGAAATACAAAGTAAAAACATCAAATCTCTTTCAAATTGAATTCTAGCATTGGACATTGGACACATAAAAGTAGTTGATGATGTATTTAAAAATGCAAATCTAATGTATTCAGCAATTTTAACACAAGGCGAAGAAGTGTCACATCTCATGGGAGTATGCAGTTTTTGCAAATTCGGATAAAGGAATTCATTGATATGTTGAACTATTTGTCAATCTTGATTTGAGTAACACACTCCTTCAGATAGTTTGAAAAAGAAATATTCAAAATAATCCCCAATCTTGAAGTTTTTGGGTTGCAATTCAAAGTTTATGCATTAGACATAGCTACTCCAGTAATGCTAAGAATCTTTTTTCGGAAAAGCTCCAATAAAGTCGGGCAGCTCGTTAAAGAATCTCACATTTTCATTGGACGAATCTAACTTTCTTTTGCAAATTTATAAAAGAAATGCACGCTTTTTAAAACAAATGCATCTAAACCTCGGACATCCGTCGTTACGTCTCCTCTTTTCACAAACCCTGATTCACGAGAGAAAAAAAACACTCTCACAGAATTTCTAAACAATTTCGTTAATCTACCCTTAACTCTTCGATCTTCAGTTTTTCTATTTGATTTTCACATTTCAGTCAAAACGCCCATTTAGAAAGCTGATCTAATACCAAAAGATTGGCCTAAAATTTAATACTTTTAATAAATTGAAGATTTTGAAAAAAAAATAGAGCTGGGCTAAAAGTTGATGCTATTTGTCCGGTAACACATATTGAGTAGCCTCCCCTCTCTGGAATGATGAAATATCTTTGAGAGGTAGTAGAGTAGTAGAGTTTCCTTCTTTTTCATTAGCATCATTAGTGATTTTACAGCGGAAAAGACCTTGCAGGCTGAAGAAGGGAGGCAAAAAGTTTTATCACTTGAATTTTTTTCGAAAAATTAAGGAGGGAAATACTTTAGATTTTATAATTTATTAAAATATTAAGATAAATAAGTTTCAGTTTCAACTGTTTCTATACCAGCAATACTGCTCTCAAAAAAAATTGGCTTGTTTTTTTTAAAGTTCTTTTAAGAAGTGAGATTTTTCTTACGGGAAACTGTATTGTTTTCATTGATCTTCTCTAAAAATACTGGGAACGAATAACGATTGCCAATTCCTAACAAGATGGCTGACACCAGATTGTCAGTTCGGAAACATTTAGGAAAAATGTAGCCATTAAAAAGGAAAAAAAAGCGATATTTTTTATCCCTTATTTTTCTTATTAGAAAGATGTATTTGCAAGAATAACAAAAATTGAGGGTTGGTCGACTTTTTGAATGTAAATGACATTTAATTTCTTAGACTCCTCTGTTTGCGTAGGGTGGTATGTATTCTGATAGCACTAATTCCGTCGTTGTGGTCTGGTCGCGGTGACACCTTTTCTAAATATTATAATTTTCTTTACATCAAGATTTTAAGATAAGATAACCTTCAAAATCTTCGGCGTCAAGTATTGAAGAGTTGCTTTTTGAAGTAAGCATTTTCTTATCTAAAATATGTTCTTCACTTTTTTTTTACCAATTCTATTTTAGCATTTTCCATTGTTTTATTGAAACTATGATTTTTTTGTCCTTTCTTTCGGTCAATTCCCTATTGATATTTTACCATAAAAAGGAACAAAAAATGTTCCCTTCAAACACAAATCGAGAACTACCACCAAAGGAAAAGTTGAAGGAAAAAGAGCAAACGGACAGTCAGAAATATGATGATACTCATTTACAGTAAGTTTTCGTTGATTTATCCTCATAAACCTTTGGTGAAGAGACAGACAAAAAATTCTTTATCCTGCTTTGAGCTACATAAGTTACATCCAGCAAAATCAAATTTGTCACTTCAAAGCGGAAAAATCTCTGCTGGGTGAAATGGTAATATTTTTCTAGTGGGGTCATAACAATCTACTGAGCAGAAGATTTATCATGTTTTCAGTGGTGGCTCTTTGCTTTATTCCTGGCGCTGATCGATTTTCTACTGGGGTGACCAGTGAGGCGGATCTCAGTGGGTCACAGACACAGGGCGTTGTTCAGTTCATTCGAATTATATATCTTATGTTTCATAATTTTCTTTTTCTTCAGGTCTACTTTCTTTTGTCTTCTTCGTCTCAGTATCATCACAACAAGGCTCCCCTCCCATGAATTTCCTCAAAAGTCAATATAGTGGCTTACTCAATCAACAACAACTGCAACGACTTCAAAAACCCAATGATGACCAGCAACAGTTTCAATTGGGACAGTCTCAAAACCTTGAACAATTAGTCCAGCAGCTACCCAAAGAACAAACAAATGAACAAAAAGCTGACAAATTTATCCAACTGCAACAAATTGACGCATTCCTGCCCGCCACTTCGAAGCGTTCGGGTCCAACCTGCCGTCAACATTGCGAGAGTCTTTATGATCAATGTCTTTCGATAGTCTACCGGATCCCTGGGCAGTTGGTCTGTTTAAACAGCGTGCATACGTGTCGCCGAGAGTGCACAAGACGCGTCCGGAGTTTGTTAAAGATGAACGATTTTTACACTTCTTCAACAACAACAAAAAGCGTCATGGTCCAAAAGAAGGGAAATCAACGGCTCTCTTTTAACCCCAAGCAAACGAAAATGGCAGACACAAAGTATTTCAATTAATTAGAAAAGAATCACATTTCTATAAACATTGTTGTCCTGCTTTCTTAGTGATTTTGAATTTTAGCGAATTTTTATGTATAGCTTAGTTTTTATTCGGAAAGAGAAATCATTTTGGAAATATTATAGCAAAAACCTTGACGATTTTTTTGTTTTTACGCTACCGACAAATACCTTGGAAACCTCGGATAATATTTTTTAAGACTTTACAAAGATAATATCACCGTAGAGCCCCCCAGGAGTAATGTAATATTTAAGACACAAAAAGGTCTTTAAGGGTCGAAGACGGTTATATATTTTGACTTAAGGGCCCACCATAAATGCGTCATTAGAATTATAGGATACATAATATACAATATGATCAGTGTGGTATGAAGCCCTGGGTTCAATCTAGGACACCCGCCCTGTGTCACTATGAGAGGAGATCGAAGTAAAAAATTCGGAGCATCGAGAGTGTGGTCGTTCAATTCAAAGAGGTCGTCGTCAAACACATAGAATATGTGGCCGGCACCATAGAATAGAGCTCGTGGTTTCAATTTTGTTTTGGTCTGTGCTATTAAAAATCTGGTCTGTAATTTTAAATAATTATAATTTTAACGGGCGGTAAATGGGTGGGAAACACAGAAGACTCTTTATAAACTCGACTCGAACGAGTTTGTTATATCATTATAGAGACTAAACATTGACAACTTGAGAAGTTATCCTTTAACAAACAATTAGCACCCACAACTTTTCAACCTTTTTATAAAGAAGAGGTCTGGGACCGATCAAGATCAAGATAAATTAGTCGTAAAACCTTTATATTTTCAGTTCATAATATTACAAAATTTACATAGCCTCTCTGAAACAACCATACTTGCATCTTTTCAATCTCATATCACAAATAAATCGGAAACTTCTGCAGCTTTTTCGTTCTTCATAACACTAAAAGATGAGAAATGATGAAGTAGAATTAAACAATAAATTTTTTGCTTCATCATAACTATAAGAAAGATTACGGTGCGTAAGAGATCACTACTAGAGTATATAAAAACCTCAAATCGAAACAGGTCAGAAACGTCAATCTACAACCCAGGGTCACTTTCACTTTTTTGAAAAATTCTTATGGTCGTGAAAAATTCCAATAGCGAGGTTACGCAAGGGGCTATTTAGGACGTGAAATGTACGACTTTGACTTACATATAACCCGACTCAGCAATATCTTTATGCGTATGATCCTTAATAGGTGTACATGTCCTACGACTTGGGTTTCACATCCTAAATTTCCCCTTACGTAACCGCACTATTATATGTCACATGTCATAAGGTTGCAGAAGCAATTAACAAAAGCTAGAGGCTGGATATTTTAACTTGTAACACAAAATTTATCAAAATCCAGCTAAAAATGGGAAAAAGGTTCTGACTTACTCGTCTGACGCAGTGTCTGATATGGTCAACTTCCTTGTCGTGTTGACACTCCAAGTAAGTGGCCAAGCATTGCAAATATTTTTCACGGTCCCCTGCAGCTGCCTTGATGCATCCATGGAACTCATGTCGACACTAATAAAAATAAAAGGAGAAAATCTAAATTTATTTCCTTTAGCCTATTCCCGAATCACCTCGGTACCACAACGTCGCCTCGTTAATTGATATAAACCCAGCGAGTGTAAGACGTTTTATCAACGTTGTTATTTAAACGTGTTTTCAACGTTAAAACACCGTAAACAAGTAATTAAGTTTGCGACCGCAGTCGAGGGCGACCCGAGGGCTCCCTTTTCGATAGCTGTCTACCCAAAGGTAGGGGAGGGTGCCACTTCTTTCCCTGGATTTCTCCACTAACCCTAATCCCTTAATGCTGAGTGCCAAGCAGGAAGGACACATTGTCGGATAATGTTCGAGAAAAAATGCAATTAGAGTTAGCATGGATGTATTAGAGTCTAATTCGAGAACCATATTATAGGCTACTGTTAAATCTCTGATTGTCAGATAAATTTCAGAAGTTAGGACGTTGCTTACTAATTGTTCGGTTCGGTTATTTTGAATTTCTGTTAGTGCTTTAGTACCATCGTGGCCAGTTAGCCCAGTCTGTAATGCACTCCCCTCACAACCAAAAGGTTTGCAGGTTCGACCCAGGTCATCGTCCACTATCAAAGTGTGAGTAGCACATGAACAAATTGAGCAGTAAATCGCTGGAAGCTGGATGGGCAGGTATAGCGCTCAGCCTCAGTCTAAAGAGAGACTCCTCCTAACTTACTTACTTATCGATCTGGGCACGAGGTTGATAATAAAGAACTTACGCTCACGTGGCCTGAACCTTCATCTTCTTCGCTTTCTGTTTAAATGAAAAAAAAGTTGATACGTGTAGATACAATTTATGACACAACAAATGAAATTTGGTTATAACGTCCAAATAACGTTGTGATGTTGGAGTAGTGTTGTTTGTTTGTTTTGACGTTAAAATAAGTTGTTTCCTCAACTTGGAGTACTCTCACTTATAGCTAAAATTTGATGAAACTATGGGCTTTACATCTAATGAATACAAACTCATACTTACCATCAAATGCAACGTCTTCTGCGAATGTGAAAGAGACAACAAGAAAAATGATAGCCAAGAAGATCTTCATTTTTGTAATCTTTTATCTTCACGGCGCGCTGTTCGAAAATGTTGTTTATGCTATAAAAAAGGCTCTAGACGCGATATTTATAGACCCCAAGGTTTGTTTGTAAAATAAGTTCGAATTCGTCTTGCAGAATTTAGACAACTTGGTAAATACTTTTAGGTTTCGAGTTTCTAATGATTTGTAATTAGAGCCCTCTGATAGGTAAGTTATATAAGCGAATAATAATGACTGTCTGATGCAAATATACTATAGCTGATGTATTCATTTCCTCGGCTTTCCTTGCTTGACCTTTATCTTTGAAGAAAAGGCATACAAAAGTTTGCTGAAATTAAACAGGCGCTATGAAATAAAAAGGTTCCCCAGTCACCCCTGAATTCACGCACTATTCACGCATTTTTTTCGAAATTCAAGCAATCTCAATTTTTACGGAAATTGGGAGAAACACAAATTATTTAGACTATAGTCTAATCTGATCTGACTAAACTATATAAATTGTTTCTAAAGTATTTCAATATAATCGACAGTTATGAAAAAATTTTTTTAAAGAAAACTAGAAATTGCAAATAGGAACAGAGCCTCTGCGAATGAACATTTGGATTTTCCGTAGATAAATGAGTGTGTGTTCAGAGAAAATACAGTACTACAGAGGGTAGAATCTGAAGAGTTTTGACCCCCCCAATCCTTTCTCCATAGCTTATTCCGTTTTCTATGTCTTATGGATTGATAAGTGCAAGAAAAAACTTTGGACATTTTACTTTGCTTTCGGAATGTGCTAAGAAAGAACTTATTTTCATATCTTTGCATCAAGTCGAATTCTTTTGAGAAAAGAAATCACAGCGAAAGCTGAGAAACTAATGGGCCACTTTATCAATTTTTTGGCAGTGGTCCAAAAAAATGAGAATTTTGTTTGAATTAATGAGTTTTGTAATATAGTAAAAGATCTCAACACTTTCCAGTGCTATTTTCCATGGGGGAGGGGGGGGGGGTACCTCAGTAGTAAAAATGCATAAATATTTTTCATATATTATTTGCACTCTATCAATCGAAAAGCTTCTATAAACCTACAAAATTTTGACTCTGATATTGATTTCATCTTATTGATCGTCCTCAGAAGGTATACAACGTTAAATATACGTTTTTTTTCTGGATGTATCGAGTCTGATATTGGACACTTTGGAACTCTAATATTATTTGAATATGTTGATCATCTGAAAGTTAGGCATATTTGCCTGATTTTTGTATTCAGAAAGAGTATTGGAGTCTCTGAAGAATCTCAACTGAATCCTTTTAAAATTAGATCTGTGAGTTCTACTAGATATTCTTGCATGTCTTTTATAGGTAGATGATGTTATATAGAACGATGGAGTTTTTTTGAAGTTAAAAACTCAAATATAGATAGATAGATAGATGAAAGTGTGAAGGTGAAAATATTTGTATCAGAGTAAAACCTGAACACTTTATGGTGAACGGTTGATAAATTGTGGTTATGACAAACTCCTCCTTTAAAGATCAACTTTATAATATTCTACAGACCCTTCAAAGTTATCAAGTTTCCTTTGTATTTATTTCCAAATTGAAGGCGATATTTTAAGTGAAGATATTTTCTTAAAGTGTGAAAACAAAGTGAGAAAAGTGCTAATATATTTCGAAGAATTTCTTCATGTAAAAATTATTGTTTTTCACGAATGTGCAATACATTATATGACCTGCTACCTTACGGGAAGCAAATTTTCACGAGAAGACATTTTAGTGGAATTTAATTTTAGGGTGTTATACCAAAATACCGAAATACTGAAATACCGATAAAAAATCAAGCGATTTCCCTTCGCCGACAAGAGATAGAATACGGGAATACCGTACATTTTTTCGTAAAATACCGAAACAGCGGACAGAAAAACGCCCAATACCGTTACACCGGAAAAGTAATACCGGTAATTTCCGGTGTAACGGTATTGGGCGTTTTTCTGTCCGCTGTTTCGGTTTTCATTTTACGAAAAAATGTACGGTATTCCCGTATTCTATCTCTTGTCGGCGACGGGAAATCGCTTGATTTTTTATCGGTATTTCAGTATTTCGGTATTTCGGTGTTTCGTATCAGCAAGTACGATATTTCTGTGTCAAGCATCATAACTTTACATACCGCTTTTCTTATAATAAATTTTAACTCATGTTTTCATTTAAAAATCTTCCAAATATGAAAAAATTGCCTGCAGCGCCAATTCTCTGCTTTTTGAGATGAATATTTTAGATTACTTTAAAAGAATAAACTTTTTCTAAGCCGTCTGGTCGTCGGTGCCAACCAAGATGACGAGTAGTTACTATATTATCTGACACTAATACCTTAAAGTTTCACACTGCCCATATTCATTATGTTGTCTAAGGTACTTCGTATGGGTTTCTCCTTAAACATGATTTTAGGCACACCCAAAATAACAAATACTTACAAATAGGTTTGCCGATTGACATGGTTTCAATATATGGGGAAGGTAGAATTTTTAAGAAACACTTTAAGGGGTTTAAAATGTTTTGTATTGAGGGGGATTTGCATTTAAGGGTACCAAGCCAAGAAATGAGAAATGAGGGGGGAGTTACTTGTCATCGGTGAAGCAGTTTTTTTATTTTAATAAGGCTTTTTTTAGCCAATCTAGAAAGGGCTATTTTCAAAAAAGATTTCGTCGGCGCCAACCATGGTGGCACCTCCTAAACATATAAGCTGTAGATCTCTGAGGTTTAAACAGTCGATATAAAAATTAACGGATGGGGAATTAAAGATAAGATAAAAACACTGCAGTGAAGCCAAATATTTTTTTTTGCTTAAGCACCACCCACCCCGGGGGTAAATTGATAAAGGTTTAAGGGGTTGGAGGGGGTTGACTTAAAATCATTGGCCTGTGTCGGTATTTCGCTTTTATTTCAGACGATATTACGGTATTTGAGCTAAAATTTGACGGAATGACGGTTTATTAAAGACCCCTGCAAACCCCCCTACCCCAATTAAATTCCGCTATAAATTCTTTCTGGTGAAAATTTCTTCCCTTTTAAGCTATTTCCATTTTTTTGTTTTCTTATTTTCTAGGGTAAAAAATTGGTATAAGTACCCATATCATAGGAAACTCACAACCCACTGCTAAAATCCCCTACAAAAAGAGACTCCATAAAAGACTTCACTTCCCTTCATAAGTAGCAGATGGGTATTAGAGATAGAATAACAAGAGCTGTGTTAGAAAAAATATCTCTAGCGGGGCATATTAGCCACTCCTTTGGTTTCAAAGCCTTTTATTTCAAAACATTTTGAACTGAAAGCCTGGGAACCGAAAATTTCAAATTCGAAATATTAAAGTTCATCTGGGTATTCATTCATTAGGGCATACTATATTGTTATTCCAGTAGTAAATCATTCAGATAGAGGAATTGTAAAGGTGCTTTTCTGTTTATTGTTTGAGCATTTTTAAAAGGACTTACTCTATTATGATAACTGATCTGTTTACGTCTAAAGGTTTAAGGATACACCATTGACCATCGACATTTAATCCATCCACTTAATTAAGATAAATACCACTAATTGAAATCAGCCAGCATTCATACCAATATACCAACCTTAATCACTTCAATCGCTAGGTTACTGTTTTTCTAACTAATACACATTATAGTGAATTATATATGCCTTTTGACAGTGTGAAAGTTTATTGCTTATTAGAAGTTATTACAATAGCTTTAATGGATTTCTTTAATGAGTTCATTATTCGCCTAATGATTCATTAATTCAATACCACACCACCTCTAAAGCCTCTTCAATTGCTAATTATATTTGGCCCATTGAGGTCGTTTAACTCCCTCAGCGGAAGTTTGATGTAGAGTGTAATAAAGCCAGCGGTCCGTCAAAGGAGGGATTAACTTTGTGAAATCTAGAGAGGTATGCTTTTTGAGGACGGCTGGAAACAGGATGTTCCTTGCAACGAAAATATTTTTAAATAATGTGTATTATTTTCCATTTGATAATCATAAAAGCCGCTTAACCATTTCCAGAGTATTCAGGCTGGGATACAGAGGTATGGAAAAGAGTGTACTTAATTATCCTAAGACCTTATATGGAAATTAATTACTCTTCTTGAATAAGGCAGTCTCTACTACCTGTATTTTTTGTACCCGACACTGACAGTACTGCTATTAATTATCCTAACAACACCCCGGTGACCAGATGGAAGTTATGTTTTCAGTGGGGGAGAATATCAAAATCAGACTTTATTGATGGCCCTTTTCAATGGGGGACGAAATTGCTGAAATTATCTTTTGCACCTATTTTTATTTTTTTTGGTAGGATGCTCCACCAGGTTTTTGATATAGGGGTGTAAACGACAAACGACAAACGACAAACGACAAACGACTGTTTCGTAAGGCTGCCAATGTGGCTTAAATTGAAAGATCGTAGGTAATTCTAGATGTAACCAGCAGTAGGCACAGGACGTTGCCTCGAAACAGCATTGTTCTAATGTCAGAATGTTATTTGGACGTTGAAATAACGTTTCGTTTGTCTGCTTTGCGTTCATACCTGAAATACTTCCAGCGGAAAATTATTTTTTCCGTCTGGAATTTTTCCTCATCTTTTTGGCGTTGCATAACGGTTAAGATAATAAAAAAAGTGAATAAAACAGCAAAGTATTTTGATATTGTAAAAAACACAACACTGCGCAAGGAATGTGGACCTCTACTGCGCATGACAGCGAACTCTTGAGCGTGATATCCGCGTCTAAATAGCCTGCATTCTGCACACCTACTAGCGTTTCTCAGTCAGAGAATTGTCTAAATTTAAAGTATCATGCTCTGGCAAAAATTGTTTACCGTGGCTTAGAACAATTCCTAGATTTTATTTATTTTCGCTGATTTACGTAGGTTATGGCTGTTGCTAAAATATCATTATTTCCTGAAGAGAAAAACGACATGCCTTGATCCATTTGATTCGCTGAGGTTGGTCAGTGTCGCATACCGAAGGTAGGCTTTCTCATTCAAAGATAGTAATTAATTAAGGTAATATAACAACTAAAATTCACTCTCCTCATTTTCCTACCTCTGTATCCGAGCCTGAGCCTTTCGAGGTTAAAATACCACAAAATTGTAAAATGTTTAAATGTTCTACAAATTCAAAGCCTCTAAATCATTGAACTTATTTTTGATCCGCTTCGGCACTTCTTTGATCACGTGATACAGAGTATAAGAATTTTCAGATTGCTAACGCGGGATAATTAGGAAATACCTAATTGGTATATCACATTGGTCACTCAAAAACTCTAAAAAAAATTTTGTTGTAAATTTTTACATAAGATACAAGGAAACAAAAGATCATATATGGCAAAATATTATCCCAGTTAATTATGCGCAAAAGCATTTAATTACTCTCATTGTGTGAACGATTTTCATGAGAGCGATATGGAAAGATAATACAACTCCAGCCGTCCTTTATATTAATTCCCTCGTACAAGAAAAACTGTTCTCATAGTTTGGTTAAAATGAACCTCGTCAATGAAAAGGAGCACGGCAGGTTAAATAAGCTTGTCTTTTGTCAAAGCACTTGACTTTTCATGACAATGGAACCAATAGACTAGCTCGTAGTGTTGTTAAACTACCAGCGCTTTTTGTATTATCATTTTGATGCTAGCAATTTTTTTCCTTCCCTCTCCTTTAACTATCGATTCATTTATTCTATGCGGATACTTAGTTAGTGCAGTAAAACTCAGTACAGTAGGGCGATTGGCTGATTCGGGCCAATAGAAATGCGGTATTAGGCTTTTTTTTTAATTGATTAAATGGTTAATCATTTTCTTGGATTTTGCTCACTTTTTAACTCAGTATTCTATTTGTATTGAAGAGCATACAAAAACACACTTAATCTTGTCTTGCCTGCACCAAGTCATCAATTACAAGACATTTTGACGCCGAAAAAGCTCATATAGAGATCGCTGGCAACACAATTAATTTTGGAATTATGTTTTCAAGTATTTTATTCCTGTTGTCTTTAGTCACAATACGAAAAATAGTCCTTTATAAGCTACTTCATACAATCAGGAAGTGCCTTGGAGATCTTGTTAACACGAGTTGAAGATTAAAAATGTCTCTCTAACATTTCATTTGATCAATATTTTTAATAAAATTTCACTCTACTATTTGATAGATTTTATTTTTTTTGAAAAGCTTTCAAAGGGATTAAACAAGTGCCAAGGAAATCAGTGATGATCCTTGCCAAAATATTTCTGATTCTGTCTCTTCAAAAATTTGTCAACAAGTTTAATCCAGTTACTATTACACCATTCTGTAAAAGTATTGCTAGACTATTCCTGATTGGTTAATAGAAAATACAATCGTCTCATTTGTCCTATAGAAACGCACCTTATAAAATCTTACTTCAATCCCAGCCCCCATTATATTCACGACGTGACGCAAGTGTGAAAAACAACGTAATCCAATTTTTGCAAAAATTTATCGCTTCTTTATAAATCAAAAGGCGATCTACCTAGTACTTCATTAATCAATTAATTTAACTTGTTTCCGAAACAATGTCAGGTCAGTCTAAGGTATCAGAAAAATTTGATAAAGGACTCGGCCTGAATCAAGGCGTGCGATTTTTTATTATTTCCTCCAGCAAAGCAAAGAAAAAGTAAAAAATAAAAAATAAAAAATTGAATGAAAAGAAATTCTTACAATTTTTTTGAGATTGAATAGAAAGGAAATGTTAACAGTAACAAACAATTAAATTATTATCTAATATTAAGATAGTGAAATAAATAGCGAGAGGTCGTCAACTTTTTGATATTGTCAAGTGGACTGAACGGTTGGTTTTATAGAGGGGCCACCTGCTGACTCTGAATAAAACATAATTTCATATACTTGAACATTCATCAAAGCTGGCTTTTAGGAATAGAAGGAGAGAGAGAGAGAGAGAGAGGAGAGCGAGAGGATACGTGAAGTAGGTTTTAAGCACTAAGAAAATATTTAGGAGTATAATAGTTGGTGATTTTTTTAAATTTTGAAAAAATGGAATCTCGGAGTGAATGCGGATATTGATAAGAAAAACTTGAATCTATATACGCCTACAAAATAACCATACGTAAAACCGTCACATACAAAGGAAAGGAGAGAGGGAGTTAGCTAAATGGAATGAGGATTGCTTGCAGAGGCTATTATAATCCTTCAGGAAACTCTCGAAAGATATTTTGTCAAATGTATTGAGATGACACGTCAACAATATCCCATCTCTTTTTTTTTAATTCTTAAAAAATAAAAGAAATCTGGCACTGATGTTTATTGTTGTTAATTCCTTTGTATTACATCAATAAGGAAATTGAAAATATTTGATGTTTGTCATCGATGAAAAATCTCGGATAAAATTTGATTTATTCGAGTTCGCTTTTATTATTGGGCTGGTACACAAGATTTTCCAAGACGGTTATACAGACAGACATTAGATTTTAAAACATGTCTTTCTTGATTGAGAACCTTTTGAAAGATGATAACAGCCACACGAAAGACAATCACCATAAAAACAGAGATCCATTTACACCACCAGCTACGCCGACCAAAAAAGATTTTTCAAAAACAAAATCCGAAGGTATAGAAATATTTTAGGAAATTGTTTTGGTTTTAAGTTCAACACTTTTTTGTTTACCTAAAATTTAAAATATAAAAGTTAAAATTTCTACTAATTAATTAGTTTTAATGGAAATAAATTATAATACTTTGATGTGATGGCAAGTTTGATGCTCAATTCTTTTGAAGGCTTTTTTGTTTGCTCAATTTTTTTAAGTTTAAAGTTTTTACCAATTTATTTTGATTATAATTGAGATTAATTAATATTTTTGATGAAAAATTAGGTCGTATTTTTGCGGTAATTAATTATCACCTTTTATTCATTTTTTACCAGATTTATCAGATGTTGAGCTTTCGAGCGTAGATGAGGACGATTTACAAGACCCGTATTCAAAGAAGCGACGGATATTATTCACTCGGCAACAAACATGGGAGCTTGAACGAATATTTCGACAACAGCCTTATCTATCCTCGCCTGAACGTGAGGTTTTGGCCAAGAAAATTAACTTAACTCCAACTCAAATCAAAATTTGGTTTCAGAATCATAGGTACGTTGTCATCAGTTTCAATTCTTTCAATCTATTTTTCAATTTCACGATGTGGCCAGACAGAGGCGGATATAGAAGGTACTCAAAGATTTTGACGGAGAGCGTTGACTTCCAAATAAGGAATATGAGCAAAAGCAACACTCTCCGTCAAATCTTTTGAGAACCTCTGTTTTAACTTCAACTTTAACATCAACATTCAAATTAGCCAATTTACTCTAGCATTGTCGTGTTTTTACGATCCAGACTTTTATGGCAACGCATTCTTTTGTGAATTTCGATTGACAAATAATTATCACAATAGAAAATATTGCATGTATTCCAAAAACGATGACAAATTCAACCGTTTTTGCTTGAAGGCGGGAAAAATAAAAATCTAATTTAAGATCTTTATGTAACAGACTAGACGTACAAAATCTTATGAAATGAGGTAACAAATAGGCTGAAGATCTGGTGAACTTTACCCATATCAAATTGAAGAATTGTTTTCTTTTCACTTTAGATATAAGATGAAAAAATATATGAAAGATATGATCCAACAAGCAGAGTACGAGTGGCAAAAACAGAAAAACGATAGACGCAGTTACAACCCTGCACATTCTTCACACCGAAAACTCTCAGCAACCAGTCCTCCATATCATAACCCTCATAGATCACCATATTATGGTAGACCCTATCTCTCTAACATCTCAAGTTCTTCAACTTTTCATCGTCACCGCCCTCACCACCCATCAAGAAGCAGTATCTCCGATTATACGCCCTCTTCGTCTACATCCAGTTATCCATCAACGCCCAGTACGCCCCAAGAGTCGCCCCGCAAATCCCCCTATTGGGCGTTAAACTCAAGTAGTAGCTGTCCACCAACTTTGTCACTACCTTCCACGGATAAGTTTGTTTTCAATTTCAAGAAAGATGATTTATTAAGACATTCACCACCGACAAATTCTTTGAGGGTTTCTACTGGACATTCAGGAGGTCATGAACATTTAAAGAAAAAATGGTGTAGTTGTTGCCCTCCACATATAGAACGACCATGAGGCAGTATATGGATATATTTTCATGTCAAAAAAAACGAAAAATTTACAGCACTTACATACTGAGTAACAAATATGACTAGAAAAGCCATGCGAAGATGTGATCATGGCACTAAAATATTTGCTGAGTCAACAAAGCCACTGTAAAAAATATCTTCTTTCAAATTTTAACGTGTTTTAACGTTTTATGTTATGTAATTTTGTTTGTAAATCTTACAGTTATATGTATATTATATTCAAATATATTTATGTCGACATATTTTTAATGAAAAAAGAATATATCTAAAATATAATAGAAAGTACCATAAGTATTAATAATTATAGTCTAGTATATGTGAAATACAAAATACTCTGGGTGTGTATAAAGAAAAGCATCACAAATTCGACGGCCGCCAATCCCAGAATACACAAAACGTCATTCCAACCTTGTTTCAACGTCGAAACAAGGTTCTAATGTTGAAGCAACGCTAAAATAACGTAACGTGCCTGTAGGGGTATTGCATCCATGGGTTGAGATATGACAGCCAGAAATTTGGAAATAAGATTTCATAACAAATCTTTTGAGTGCATTTTCTTTTACCCACCCAGTATAAGTATAGTATCTAGTAACGATTTTTCTTGTTGTAAATAGTATATATGCTAACAATAGAAAAAAGTCAAGATGGTGTTGTTTAGTTTATTATGTCAAGTTTTAAAATATATTTATCCAAAAAATATTTTCAAAAAAGAACTCAAAAATGAGATTAAAAAATATATATATACTTTTTATCTTCCCTCAGTTCCAGTGTTATCGGTGTTATGAATTCGTTTCCAGTCTTAAATTCGGTACCAGGGAGAACATTTTCGATTTCTTATTATCACATAATTTGATTGAAACACAATCGCTTCATATGCATGCTAATGCAATGTTTTTAACCTTTAAGAGCCCCCTTTTAAATCAGCCCAGAATTATCTCATATTCACGCAGAAATTCTTATTGAAATTCACGCAATACCGCGAATTCACGACATTATACACAAATCGGGGAAGTCGGAGAAAAAAATTTGCTATCCACGCATCATGCAAGCGACTTAATGGCGAGGTTAAGTAACCGAACTAAATCACTACAACGAACCGGTATTTGCAGCCTATGCACACATTTCTACAGGCTAGTCCGGGTTAGAAAGTTAGACTTAGACTAAATTTTCGTTTTGTTAAATTTATATTTTTAAATAGATTTAACCAAAGAAATAATAAAACAAATATTTTTTCTTCATAAATTCAGTGGTTATAAATTACGTTACATAAAATCACGAAGAAATCAGCTAAAAAAAGTTAAAAGGTTTGCGGTAGACAAGCGAGAAAGATTTCCAAGGTTTATCAGGGTTTAATCGCTTCCTTTTCAGATTTATTTCCAAAGAAAAATCTGAATACAAATAAAACGGTTTTACAATCGAATTATCGGATTACCAAAAACCAGGTGAATATGTTTTTCGGTTTATAAGATTTAAAGAAATCCTACTTCTGCAAGTCGAAATTGAAAATTAGGAAGATATAATAAGTAACAATCAATAAGATGATTTAATTTCTCCATTTCCTCCGCAACTTCCTTAAAGTGGCCTTAAAAACATTAGTTTTCAGAATTGGCTGCGCGGTTGCGAAGTTCAAAGAAATTTTGATTAAGGTAATTATTTGATTTAAAGAATTTTACATCCGCACTTTCTGATCTGTTATTCGTACGTCCATAAAGATTTTGATGTGATTACGTGATTGCAGGAATTTGAAATATCAACTTCGTTAAAAGGGCTGAATATCGTCCCTAATACTAGAGTTAACTGACGCTATAATTGTTCCTTGTCCCAACCCTTATATATAGAATGTGCGTTCTGGAAAGATAGTTTTACCGTACCACAGTCTTTTGGCTATAGTTTGAGACAACTTCGTTCAAAGGCATATATATAAACCGAATCGAATGCTTTTAGAAAGAGTATGCCTAGCTCTCATGATAATAGACTTGACGGTCGTTTGAAGTTGGAGTTAAAGGGTTAATGATTGCTATTACTTTGTCAGATTGCCAAGAACAACGAACAAATAAATTCAGAAAAAACAATAAAAAAAGCATGGATAAAATAATTTTCTCAAAAATTTGACCTTTCCTAAATTCATAAATTTACACCACACGTAACACGTGAAAGAGACATTTTCAATTTTCAAAGTTATATTATGTATGGTTAAAATAATGTTATTTTGACGTTCACAAGTCTGACTCGAAAACAAAAGTGAGGTAATTTTTTGAAATGTAAATGTCTGCATTGGTACGATTATTTGAACAAATGAAAAGCTGGGAAAACTCATTAAGTCGTAGCGTTTTTGGAATTCAATATCTCTTGCAAGCACGTCAATAAAGCATATTTTTCAAAAGCGTATAAATAGATGTTGATTTATTTTGGAAGAATCATCAACCGTTCAATCTTCACACTGTTTTTTGTTGAGAACATACATAGCCAAGATGAAGATTGCATTACTTTTCCTTTTCGTCGCTGTAGCTTTTGCTGAATTGCCTTTTGACGGTAAGTCGAGATGAAAGGCATACCAAGCAGACGCAAGACGTTTCAACGTTAAAACATATACGTAATATACGTAACATAAACATAAAGACGTGTCTAAACGACGTTGAAAAAACGTCTTGTGTCTGTTGGAGAGTAGAAAGCAACCTCGTACCCAGGGCGATAAGCTTTCTGACATTAGATATGACGCACCCGCCGACCGTTCGCCCTGGAATCGAGGTTGAGTAGAAAGTCTATGATATTTTGGGTTTTAGTTTCTTCGGATTTTTGCTTAGAATGTCACCTCCCAGCAGCAGACATGACAATGTTCTGTGCCTGCTGTGCGTTTTGAAAGGTTTGGAAAATTCGAAACGCCATTTTAACATTTTAGGAGCTATATGACATACGTCGTAGCAGTCATTTTAACGACCATTCGTCTTTTAGTCATTGCTCAAAACCAGTTGTTTTAGAAAGCTAGCACCGAGCACTGATCTATATTTCTACTTAAATCTGATAGCAGACCTTGACATATTCTGCGCACACTAAGCTCTGATCTAAAGGGATGCGGCAAATGTGAAGCGAAATCGTGGGGTTCACAGCGCAGTGTCCTGTGAGTGGAGCGGAAGATTGATGATACTTGATAAGCATTCTTTAATTTTTTCTCCTTTCAGAGGGTGAAGAGGAAGAGGGATCTGGGCACGTGAGTGTAAGTATTTGTTTTATTCATTTATTTTCACAAAAGGATTGAAAAAAAAAGAATTATTGTTTAAGACTCCTAGAATAGACTAGTAAACTTGCCTGTAACCTGTTCATTTTCGGTCCGTGGTTATTTTCCTAGCTATATTTTATGAAAACCGACTAATACCTACCCTGAGTATCAGAGGCCGAGTTTTCAAAGAAAATATCAACCTCTGACGACCAACTGTAGAAATTTTATCGCGCA
>JAUJPO010098777.1:0-23165 GCA_032270745.1 Tiaropsis multicirrata | reverse complement strand
ATGATTTTGCAATCACCCTTTGACATGATTTGTGAAAAGTAAAAAAGTAGATTTTTTTCTTTGTTCACTGAGGCGTGTGATCAATTTTACACCTCAACAAAAGATTGTTTTTTTAGGTGTGCTATTTATCTCACGTCTAAAGTTTTTAAGGCGTGTGTGGGCGCGCGCCTGTGCGATTGCACGCCTCAAATGATGCAGCCTGCTAAAATCTTCAATTTAACCACTGCAAAAAGACTTTTTTATGACCTATTGTTTAGTCAAAACTGATTAAACTAAGATGTTGGACTTCGGTGCTCATAATATAATACCATCAGTCAGTCAGTCGGTCGGTATTGAAAATTGTTGGAAATTTGAACTTGTAAGCAAAAATACATAGAAAATTGTAAAGGGCCTAAAATGACATCACAACACGCTAAACTACGAGCAGCAGTAAAATATCATTGTATGGGTAGCGTGTAAACCTCTAACACAAACGCAAAAAACTATCTAGCGCACAAAAATCATGCAGCGCATGTAATCAAAAAATCATTTAGTGTTCCCAAGCTATTTTTATGCAAAAATCCTAAGTATTTCCCGATTTTCCGACTGAAAAGTATTGAAATTTTAAGAAAGAAAGAAAGTCAGTTGACGCAAACACAAGTTATTTGTGATTGTGGCCTAATCGAAGTAGAAATACTAGTAAGCTAGAAATACCCTAGAAATGTGTCTGTTGAGCATATTCTTGAATCAATATAATGGAAAACAGCTTACCTAAGTAAGTGCTGCCAGCCACTGTGCTCCGCATACCGGATCTAGTCTTCATGGGTCATCAGGAGAGAATGCATTCCGTTTTGGGGCCTTCCTCTCAACGGTTTCCATAACACGCCTACCCACCTTAATCCAATTGGCTATGACTGGTTTTCTGGCAATAACGACATAGATGGCAGTCCTACAGGTCTAACTTGTCATATAGACAACCGGTTGACTACTTCACTGTCACTCATCTTGAACCCTCCAGCCAACAATTATCGCTCCTCTTCAACCAAATCCAGTGACTTGCTTTCTCTGTTGTTTCTTCAAAAATACTTTAAGGTTTATCAGTCAATAAATTGCTAGTAGAAATCTCAAAAACACTATTGTATATGGTAGTACAAACCTTTTAAATAACTGAAAAAACCCACTGTAAAATTTACCATTCATCTAAACAACAACATTTCAAAGATATTGCTACCGAAATGACAAAAATTTACGTTAAAATATTCCAAGAGAAGCAAAGATAAACGAATAGGTAAGGTGAGATGGAAATCTTTCAATTATATTACAGCCTCTGGCCCACAAAATGAGGGTGGCCCACAGAATGCAGGTTTTTGGGAAATCGTAATTTTTGTGTCAATCAATTGAAAACAATTTAATAATAATAATAATAATATCAAATGTTTTGAGTGGTATACTTCGAAAAATTCAGTAGCTTTTAGACAGCTAAAGAATTGTTTCCACGAAGGACCACTATGAACAGAACTAGAAGAATAACAAAAACAAGAACGAGAACAGAAATGATAAAATTATTATGTGTACTAAAAATTCATCCATAGAAATGATTTTTAGCTTTCGTCTTGAAAGAAAGTAAAGATTTCTCCATATTTGAGTTCTTTTTGTGTGCGTGTAGATATCCATGTAATGCATCGATAAAGCACAAAATTGTTAACTTATTTAGATGTTTTGACAAAGATATTGAAGATTTATTTGTCTCGTTAAACAGAAAAAATAAGTTAAGATAATCTATCAAAGTGTATATCGCAATAATGTACCATTATTAAGCTGCACATCTTAAAAACAAAAATTCTGAAACTCGTTTTTACAAAATTTTATCTGACCAGCATTCTGTGGGCCATACACCTGCATTCTGTGGGCCATTTATAAAAAATCAAAACCAACCAAAATCATTGATACCATCTGCTAGAAATTCTGAGCAAAAAATGTATTACAACAAGTAATAACCCAAAACAGTTACTGTTTGTTACTGTTTTTATACAGAGAGTGACAGGTTAAAACATTATTAAAAATATTTAAGGGTTATGAAGATTTTTGGAAGCAACTTGACCTAAATTCTGTGGGCCAGCGTAAATTTTGATGCAAAATTATGTTGATTATTCTGAACTACAGACAATGTCAACAAAAGATGATTACCCAGGAAAAGTTTTTGCAATAGATGGAAATCATTTGAGTAAAAATTATTTTTTAGAATAAGCCCCATACGTCACAATTTCAATTTGAAAAACCATCGCATTTTGTGGGCCAGGGACTCTAGTTTACTTTTTTCTCAATTCTTTTGGGCTTATAATGTTTGCAGAAATATTTCACATCATTTAGTAAAAGAATCATTCAAGTTCTCAAGTTCTCTGATGCAAATTTTAAAAGAAAAGACTATTTCAAAGTCCTAGAATTTCTACGCTACTTCAACTCATCGTCGTTTTTTTTTCTTAATCTCTCAAGATCATCGAAGTAAAAGCAGGCTAACTAGATTTAAAAAAATTACTGGGTGCCGAAACATAGCTCTTCAGTAGGAGCAACTTTCATAAAAAATAGCATTAGCAAAACTAATGAGATAATTGAATTTTACATAATAAAATAATATTATTTATGCTGAGCAAATAATAATAATAAACCAGACTAAGTTATAGGTTATTCACTTGACAAGTAACATGTCATATGAAAAGTAATGATTTTGAATAAACTTCTTCATTTATAGGCATTACGAAGAGACTTTCATTCCTTATCTGATAAAAATAAGATTGCAAGAAGGCGAGCACTAGAAAAGATTGGCAAGGAAACAGTAGAAAAACAACCAAAGCCGACAGTTGATGTTTTGAAAACAATATTTGAACACATATATAAAGATGTATTAAAGTTGTTCAGTGATCCTGTTGATAGAACACGAGAAACAGCTATAAAATTAGCTACACAGTAAGTCCTAATTTACATCAGAATATGACTGTCATTTTGTTTTTTCTTCTGATTTATCCCATATAAAGTGTTATTCTTTTATGACATCACTGCTATTCATGCATTTCGAGTCACAAAAAACTGGAAATCAAGTGGACATTATCAAATCAATTCTAATCAACCATTACAACAAAAGTATCATGAAACACCCTATCACAGATACTCACCAGATAGGTTCGAAATAGTATTTATGGTGGTGATGGTATACAGATTCCTAGTATGCAATGTTGTAAAAGTATCAATTCTTTTCATATCCAAATATTTTTATAAAATCTTACTGACTGTGTATGCATGGTTTGAACTCCCAGGATAGGAATTAATTGAGACCAGTATACCAGTGTCGTTTTAATACTGACCCAACAAGAAGCTAAAATTACAAAAGTTCAGCTTCTTTTTTATCCAACAAAGGGAATTTGGTCTGAAAAGAAAAATGAATAGAATGGTCTGATATTTTTTCTACTGACCTAAACAGAAAACTGCCAATTCAGCCAATTGCATAATTAAATTGTATTGTATCGGAGGACAATATGTTTTGTAGATATGTTATTTTAAAGACTATTGTTTCTTTCAAGATTTTGTAATTTCATTTTCCATTTTTGTCACATTTTTCAGATTTCTTATAGTTTTGAACGGGCTAGACAACTATCAAGCATACATTATTCCAACTATAAAACAAAGACTGACAGCGGATGAAGAGCCTGAACCAACCGAAGAGATAAGGTAAAAACTCATCAGACACACAGCGTTCTTTCAACGTTGTTCCAATTAACGTTTTTACGTCGAAACAACGTTGTTTGGACGTTAGAAAAACATTCCGTGCCTGCTGGGAAAGCTTCCTTTGTACTGAATCTAAACACCTTACAAAATATCAAGAACATGTAGTTTCTAAAACAGTTCATCATTTTGTGGACCCTCCAAGCTCCAAAAAATGCTGATGTTTAGAGAAAAAAATAAACTTGTTGAAGAGATACCACTTTACTAGAACTAGACTGCTACTTTTGAATTTGTCAAGTTTAAACATGGGCTAATCAATCACAACTCTTTAATTGTTGTCTTTTTATTACTATAAGGTTACTTTTGGTTGAAACACTACGAATTTTGATCGACCTGACTGGTGAAAAAACAGGTGCTTTTGTTGATGATTACATCACTATATTACAGAAAACATTGATAGACTCCTTTCCTGAAGTTCGAAAGGTTTGTGTAAAGTAGACTACCTTAGGGTAACAAATTTTGGCAGGAACAAAATATGGCTGATTTGGCAGAAACTTAATTTTGCATATGGCAAAAAAACTTAAATTTGGCAAGAATTTAATCTGGGGGGAATTTAATTTAAAATAAATTAATTTGGCAGATGACGGAAAAAGTTAGTTTTGTCGGGAACTTAATTTGGCGGATTTTGGGCAAAACCGTCAAATCTGCCAAATCCGCCTAAATTTCTTCCTGCCAAAATTTGTTACCCTAAGGTAGTAGGTTTATTGTTTTTTCTGAGGGTGTTAAGTTAAAAATTGTCAGGGATTTCTAAGGATTGTGGAGAAAGTAGGCTTTCTAAGGGTCACTGTTTTTTGAAAATGTTTGAGAATAAAAAACTGACGCAAAATTTTGAAAAAGCACTTCATGAAATTTTGTCAAAATTAAGTTTGGGTTTCTAAATTTTGGTCTAAACATACCTGCCAGAAAGAACTACAAAAGTTGTATAAAAGAAAATTTTCAAAACTTTTAAGACAGTACTTACATTGTGTCTTCTTTTTTAATGACCATAGGAAAGCTGCAAATGTGTGAAGAAGTTGTACGAGGTGTCACCTCAACCCTTTTACATGCAAGGAGAATCACTGATTAAACCACTATTACAAAGTCTCTCACATCAACACAATAAAGTACGCACTGCAATAATAGAGGTATGTGTTATCCTAATTTGTTTTATGGTGTTGACGCTCGTTTAGTACTACGTGTACACTTGATAGTAGCAACAACATTTTGATATGTATGATAAGGAAGCTTTTTCTAAGTTTAAAATTATTTTGTACAATTTCACCTTACAAATCTTATTAAGCTTGAGTTAAACTAAGGAAAAACGTTCGGATTGGGCCTGTGTTTAACACTGAGGTTTTAGTAAGGTTTAAGATTAAAGCTTTCCAAAGCGTTTTTTTATTAGGGACACTTTGAAACATATGTAATAGAAAAGGTTTGATAGCCTTTTCACACTACATGGTTTCTCAGGGTGTTCTAGGCTTTGTGTGAGGTATTCATGGTTTCAAATAATGTACTTTAACATTGAAAAACAAATTAAAATGTATTTTTTAATCATCACAGACTGTACATTAACATGACGAAAAATGGCAACAAAAGATTAAGGGGTCCGAAATATTTTTCCATTTTAAGGGGGGATTTTTGTCACAAGGGGTATATATTTTTTGGGGAGGATTTAAGGGGGGGGGAGATATATATACTTAAGGGGGATTAACAATTTAATGGGGAACTAAAAAAGCAGGTAGAAACCATGCACGTTTCCCCTATTTTCAAAACTTTCCTCGTCAAAAGCACAGTCTCCACAAAAATTAATTTTCAAACTACTACTAATAGTTTGATCGTAAAGAAATTTAGTTCTTAGTTAGAACCCCCTTTTACCCATTTATTTGTGTCATTATTTAACAACAGACTATTGGTATCACTATTCTTGGGACCAGTGGAAAATCGGTAGATGATGTCTTCACACATTTGGCACAAAGGACATTTGACCATTCTGGTGTGGTGCGATTGGCTGTGGTCAATGTGGTGGGCAGATGGTTACTGGAACTCAGAGATCGGTAAAAATGCTTACAATTAAAATTTGAAAAAATTCAAAACATCTCGACCATCAATAATTTTAATAAAAAAAAGGTCTTCAAGAACAGTAGAACTTTAATAATATCTTCACCATCAAATTGCATTCTGATTAATCAGTTTAAAAGACTTTTTAAAATATCTAAAAATAACATATCTGACTTTTTTGATCTTCTGATATGTGAAATTTTTTAGTTCAGGAGTGTTTTTAATTTCTTTGACAGATATTCATTCTTCTCCAAACTGTTACCATTGCTGCTGAGTGGTTTTTCAGATGAGCTACCAGATATTGTTGATAAAAGTCATTCATGGTTCAAAAAGGTTACTCATTTCATTTCTTTAAAATTAAAACTTGAACTTCTTGTGAAATAAATTAAACCAGCCCTTATTTGTGAAATATTGCTAATTTCGGAAGTTATCTCGACTAAGCTGGTAGTAGCGTTACATATAAAAGAATGTCAACTCTCGAGTAGAGTTGAGAAAAGTTGAATTTGTAGAATAATGTCAGAGAGGGCGGAGGGTGTCATGCAAGATAAGAGACCTAGAGGGTGGGTGCTCTAAGGGTTAGAAATTACATTGCCAGAATTTTCAAATGTTTACTGAAGAACACATTTCATATAGAACTCATATTTTAGGCAGGTGCAGTATACGAAGAAGAAAACGAGAAGGATTTCAAAGAAAAGAAAGAGTACCTGACACGAAAACACTTTGAGGATGCATTAGGTATGAAAGTTTAATTTCTTATCGATATACAAGGCTTTGGGAATTTGGATTTGGATTTTTTTGGGAATTATCAGGAATTCTGTCTACTAGATTGATAAAATTTATTTTGATCTACTGTAATTCAGAAAATACAATTTCCCAATAGCTATTAAGATTAGGTGAATTTATCAGCTTGAAGCCTACCAAAGTTGAACATAATATTATAATCGCTGCTTGTTTTTGTTATCTATACACAGATTATGAAAGACCCAGTTTAGGATGTCGAGCTTTGGTCCAACAAAACTTTTCCAAGATCCTTCCGGCTATCATTAACGATATCACTGATTGGACACCTGCAACAAGAATTAAAGTATGACCGAGTCATTTCCATCTTTGTTGATAAAGGTTTTGAATGTTATAAGTGATATTGGATTATATTTCTTTCAAGATCAGTTTAGAATTGGTATTTAGCTTTTAGAGAAAATTTTCGGTCCCAAATGAGTTCACCTTTGCTTAAAACATAATTTTGACAAATTTAATTTAATATACAGACAGCAGGCTTACTTTACCACTTGGTGTATTACTGCGAAGATCACGTGACAATGCACATTGAACTGTTGTCACAAGGATTGTATAGAGCTGCAGAAGATGAGGAAAAACAAGTCGTACATCATGTTTGTATTCATTTTGTTTTCTTCGCTCTGTTTCTAAGTGTTTCTCTCTTTATTCAGACAGACGACTGTTTACTCTTCCTACATAATAAATTATTTTTGGGAAAAAAACCGCTGATCATATATTTCTGGGGAAGAAATTGTCAACTACCATACAGAAAATTTTGGTTTCTTCTCTCCAACTAAATGTTCTGAGATGGATACTTTCCCTGATCATAAATAAAGACTTTTCATCACTTTTGCTAGAAAATTCTTCTACCATATTATAAACTTGGACCCTTTTTCCCGAAAAGGTAATACAATAGCATTTAATTCTCAAGATGCTCAAGATACTCACGTTATTACTAAATTTCATCAAAAAAGATGAATGTATAGAAAGCCATTAATAATGTTTAGCTGATTCCACTCTCACATTTTTTTACAGCCTGTAGATCATTGTTGTGATAATTCTTTGCCCACCTGCTGTTATAACATGGAGATGTGTTTTGTTTGTTCTCTTATTAGGTAATGCAGTCTGCTGAGTTGGTTGGGTTATTTGTAGAACCACACGTTTACATGAATCTCACCATACCTCATTTGGAAAGGGTCGTCTTGTCACCCAAATCAATTTCTTGCACCCTCCGTGTTTTATCTTGTTTTATCAAGACGGCTAACTACCGTCTAATTGACGATGAACTAACGGTGAGTTTGTGTTTTTTAAATGATCTGCTTTTTTTTAAAACGGATCGTCTTTCTCAAAAGAGTATTCTACTACAAATAATTAAAAAAGAGTCCCAGGAAAGGTTAAAATTAAAATGTACATGAAATGCCAGGTGTAAGGATCCAAATTTTAGTGCTCTGAAATTGCGTTTTTGACTTTGACATATTGGCTGATAAAGTGTCATGGACACGAAATAAATATTAGGTGTTCAGGTGTTTAGTATCTAAGGAGGCACCATTATGGTTTGGACCGATGGGCCAGGAAAGGTTCTCTGAATTTTTCAGGGGTTGGGGCTAGCTAGGCCTAGAATGTTTTGTTTTGAAATAGAAGTCATTTCTACTGTACCAATAGAGAGTTTGCAAAACGCTGAGCAGTCCAGAAATCAGTAGCACGGTGGAACAGTCATGTCAACAAAGCCTTTTGGAATGCACCAATCAAATGATCGGAAAGAATGGTATCAACCACTCACAATTCAGCAAAGATTTGTTCAAAGTACTCCTCAATGTGACGTCATTAGCATGCAACACCGAAATTAAAGGAAAGGTCTGTAGATCTTCACGAATGAATAGAAAGTGTTTCGTGCACAGAATCAGCAATGTCTGGACAACGCTATCATAGCTTTTCGAAAAAAAGGAGGTTTTCTATTCTAGGAACCATTCCCCATGGGAAAGTGAGGGTATTAATGAGGGACAATGTACGTAGTCCATCTAGCAGTTAGAACAAATACAGAATCTGCGACTCATATTTTCTAAATGTAAGAAACAGAGCTACAGATGCGGTGGTAACCAATTTATTGTTAAAGTTAAAAATTTAATTCATTTTCTGGAATTTAAATTACCTAAAACATAGAAATTGTAAAACGGTATTTTTGGGGTCTTTTTTCAGGTGAAATCACAACTCAATGAACTCAGTATCAAGCTGAATATGAGCTCTTCCGCTGATCTTTTCGATCTGTTTGGATTGGATTTGGCTAATGAGTTGAAGGTACGAATATTATATTGACCGGTTGATGGAACTAACTTTGCCTGTGAAATTGTCAATTTTTGAGGATTTAATTTTTGCAATTCAGATTTTCTGCGTTTCAAGGAATTTCATTTTACGGTAGACACCCGCGAAATTGAATTCACTAACGTTTGCTAAGTTAAATAATTCTTTACATCACGATAGGGTGACCACCCATTAATTTTGCTCTTTTTGAATTTACAATTTTCTTTCACTGAGATTTCGCATCTATTCCCAGTAAGCAAATAACGTCTTTTTAATGTCTGAATGACATCATTTCAACGTAAAAATAACATAATGGACGTCAGATAAAAAATAAAAAGATGTCATATGCTTGCTATGTACAATAATTTAAAGCCTCTTCCTTGACATAATTTTTATTATGTTATTAAACTAAATAGGCTATTTGTAAGCAAGAGTATATCTCGAATTGTCCTAACTTGACACTTGACCTAAATTGATTTGAAAATTTAATCCCTGATTCGTGCAATTCAATAACGCAAACTCTCCCCCATATTCCCCTGTCTTGGACTTTGCCTCATAGTCGTTCAACAACGAGAGACCAGTGTCTTCTCTGTTTGAGAAGGCGTCCGTGGGGGTCCAGCTTAGAGATGATTGTTATGTTTTCATACTAGGCTAGTTGTAAGCAATGGACCAGCCAATCACCAGAGTTCTATCTCTACATTGCAATGTTATCAGAATCAAAAAAAGCTTTGCTTTCGTTTCTGGATCCATCTTTGGATATTTTCGTTCAATGCTCGAACGCGTCACGTGACCCGGAGATGAGACAAAAGTAAGTCGTTAAAAGAGATTTTTTTATTATTGAAAATTGGTTGGTTGGACAATGTTAGCAATACCATGATATTATAATATTCGTTATATACTAATAGCTATGAGTCACTTTATCATTACTGTCTACTTACTTTGCCACTACTGCGGTAAATCACTAGCGAGATTACGTTAAGTGAGATAAATTGGGAGACGATGGTGAGATGTGGACGAGAACGGTCAAACAATCGGGCGTCCTAAACTTTGCGCGCCAACGGTCGTGGGTTGCTATCCACCCTCCGCCCTCGATCGATTCATCTCACTCAATGGAACCTCTCAAATAAACCATTGTTGTTGTTTTTGTTGTGGTTGTTGTGGTTTATTTTTGTTTTCATATTAACATACTTAGCCAATAGTTGCTAGTTTTTTCACCATACCCCATACCATTGACCCCTCAACAAGATGATTGACCCCTTAATCATTCTTAGAGAAACCCGTTCATTTTATGTTGTTTTATTTAATTTCAGGATGTTCATCAATCTTTCACAGCTGGTGCTAGCATCTCGCGAAGAAGAGAGCTTGATACTGAAGCTCCGGCGGTATGCCTTAAAGATGCTCAGAGAAACCGTGTTGCCAAATTGTGTATGGCAAGCTGGAAGGTACTTAAGGTTGTCATTAACACTTGAGAAAAAGTGAAACATTTTTTTGGTAGTCTTTTGTTTTTTTTGGCTTAAAGTCGAGTATAACAGCTGTCAGTTACAACCTCTGAAAATTTCAATTCATAAAAACATAAAGAAAGTGGAAAATTTTGGATTTTAAAACACCTTCCTGGAGCTTTTAGCGCTCCGCCCGCTGACGTCCATTTTGTCGCCCGTCAATCAAACAGCAATAAATCATGTTCTAACGGCTCAAACGGCTTGAAAATCTTTACGGGTCGTCTTCAAGTCGCTAACCAACGTTTTAGAAGGTTTAAAGTCGCTACCGTGTACCCTTTTGGAGTATATGTACTTTTGCCCGCCCTTGAATTTTAATAGCAGCTTTTTTGAGGTGAAGATGTGTGTGTGTGTGTGTGTTTCATCCTCATTTGTTGTTGTAAATTATGTTTTAATGCTTCTTTTATGTACAAGGAGGTTTGTAAAACTCTAAGTGATATTTCATTATAATGTTACTTATGATTTCTTTTGATTAAAAGCACGGTTGGTCGCCATGTTAGCGCGCAAAGGTACGTAGAATTTTTGTTCGCTTGTGTATTCTTTTGTGGTTGCTAAATGATGTTTTTTGACCAGAAATCCTTTAGTAGACAACAGAACTACGTATGTTCCAATTACCTTTTCATTGTGTGGTCAGAGATTATGGCAGTATTTTTTGTTTCAGTGAAAGTGAAAGTGAAAGTACCGTAATGTCATAGTTTGTCGTTCAGATTCCAGAGCTTTCTGACTGAATATTTTAACTTCAATGATTAAATTTTCAATTCCTGCTGCTAGAAATGGTTCATAACAGTATTAAAATGAATATCAGCATTGTATTTTACTTTTCGTGGGAGTTTTTGTGGCAAAATTTGGTTTGCGGTCTTATTTTGAAGTGTTGCGGGTTTCTAGAAATGATCAACATGCCTCTCAAATTAGCCCAAAATCTATTTTTAGAATATTCAACATGACCCCCGTCTTTGTTCCAATTACCTTTTCATTGTGTGGTCAGAGATTATGGCAGTATTTTTTTGTTTCAGTGAAAGTGAAAGTGAAAGTGAAAGTACCGTAATGTCATAGTTTGTCGTTCAGATTCTAGTTTGATATTTTAATATTTCTGTTTCATTTTTCAAACAACAATAGATTGAACTATCATATCTGAAAATTTCAAGAAGTGATCACTTTTACTTTTTGAGATATTTTGAATTTAAGAAGTTTTTGATTTTTTCAAAACTTTGTTAATGACCACCTTAAAAGCTTGTTAATCAAAGTTTCCCGCGCGATGTTAACTTCGAAACCTCAGTTTAGCGCGCGATGTTTACTTCGAAACCTCAGGGTTGGAATAAAAAAAGAAACAGATCTTCTCGATAACGCAAATATGTTCTAGACGCTTTCCATTTCTGTATGAAAATTTATCCTCAGGTCTATTTTGATGGCTCTAAAATATAGGAATATAGAACTACTTGATGAATTGTTGCATTTCATTCTTCTTACTGACATAGAACAGCAGCAGCAATCCGTTCAGTGGCCATCTCATTCTTGTGGTCAATGCTTGAAGCTGGTGTTGTTACTGATGCTCATTTGAAAGAGTCCTTCAATGAAATTCATACTCAGGTAATAATCAAGTCTTCACATACCTTGCTTCACGCAATCTCAAACTAAAGCTCTGTTCCCTTTTAGAGATTTTCTTATTATTCAAAATTGATGTAATTAAGGGTATATATTCCTACCATACGCTAACAGTACGTCATGAAGTATGGGAAAAAAACTCATTTTAATAAAAACTTATTTCAGAACTTTTCACCAAAGCTGTCATTTTTTGCTGATTTTCTTCTTCAAGATACGATATAAGATTGATTCAGAAAGACATTGTGAAGGGGGCGGAGGCTGGTGGCTCGACATAATGTCTCCCAGGGGTAATTGCCCTCTTGTTCGGGGGTTAAAATGTAAACCGGGGGTTGTATCCGAATTCTAGATCATTCAGTTTTTTCTGATGTTTTCTTTAGATTATCGCTTGCTTGGATGATCATAACGAGACCACCAGGCTAGTGACGGTTAAAGTCATATTGAAACTTCTACAAGTGTGTGGTCCCTCTTTTGATGGTATGATATAATATGATATAATACCTCCTTTTAGTCAGATTACGTAATCTTTTCTATGAAATTATTTCAAAAACCTATAAATGTTTTCCACTATTTTTTTTGAAAGAATTCGAAACTTTTATCAAAAACCAAGATGTTTCTGTATGAAAGATGACGTCATGGGTATCATGAATGAAATTGAAGCGCCTATAAACCAGTTTTTTTAATACAGAGGGTGTTGAGGAACCCCAAGTTTTAAGCCCTTGGAACGCCAACCGGAACTTTAGATCGAACCTATTTTGGATACTGATATCTTTAAAATTCCTTATCAAGACTAGTCTAAATAAACCTAGCGATCGCTAATTTTTATATCACTCAATATCACTACCAGACAACTGACCCCCGTCATACAATGGGTTGATTCTGTCAATTTTTATTCTAATGGAAATTAACTATTACATTCATATTTTTTCTTCTAATAGTTGAGCAGCTTCATGTTATCTATCCAGAAGTGCTGAAACGAATGGATGATAGCTCTGACAATATACGCATTTTTGCCTCAAAAGCATTGGCTGCTTATTTCAAGTAAGGATGTATTTTAAGTTAAAACCTACATGAAGTATTTTAGCCTCTAAAGCGCTGACTGCATATTTCAAGTATAAGTACGGTTTTTTATATCGATGCCATTTTTGAAATTGGAAGTGCCAATTTTTTAGTTTTGAGTTGAAACCTATACTTGAAGTATTACTACCTATAGATTTTCTACTGGACGGTATCCAACAATGACATTTTTGAGTTAATAAATAATACCTACTATGAGTGCTGCTACATTCAGTTTCGTCGTCACGAACGCCGACAGAGTGCAGCTAAAACCACGCAATTCTTTTATCAAGTTTGTATAGTATATGCCTCCAAACAAAACACTCATTTCTGTCTTTGGGTAGTTATTCGTTGATAGATGTTTATCCGTGTCGAATACTGGTTCTATCGGACCTCCAATATATATTTTATTCGCTATCCTTTTTTTAGTTCTTTACCATCAAATTATGATCATGAATTCTTTCAAGTACATTTGGAATTTCTTTTCAAAACATTACTCATTCATCTCGACGATTCGCATCAAAACGTACAGGTGAGTGACTCTAACTAAAACTTGAAAACCATTTCGCATTTGGAAATGTTTTTTTCTCCTTTACGATAACAAAATGTACACGAACAAAATGTACACGAACAAAATGTACACGAACAAACAAGTAATACAAACGCTACAGACATGAAAAAATAGTATCTTTTCCCTCAAGACACTGAGTGATATCGCCTGGGGTACTAGGTACTAGACTAAATTATATCCATAAGCAAAACTGTCCGTCGCAAAAAACTGGAATTACATGGAATTAATTTCCATAATATTTGCTCATTCTTGAGTAACTTACTAAAGCCCGCTCGTTCAGCAGACCACTCACATCAAGCATTTTGCCTTGAAAGAAAGGTTACGTCATCCCCTCGCATGCTAGAAGTTAAAATAATTATTTTATATCAATGACGTCAGATTAAACCAATGAAATTGCGGTATTTCGTTTTTGACCAATAGTGTCACAGCACTGTTTAAAAAAAGTCGCGTGATCCGCTCGGTGAGTGGAGACATGAAACTTGAAAACTATGAAAAAGTTTCATTTTTCCAGTAATATATGCTTTAACTTCATTGTGTCAGCCAAATAGAATTGAATCTATTTGTTTATTTTTTAGGAAGCGGTGTATGGTTGTTTGAAAGAAGGGGTGAAAGTTCATGCAGGTTCATTGAAAAATCAAGTTGAAGATGTCAAGAACAAACACAGAACCAAAACGTAAAGAAAATAATTTTAAAAAGTTTACGATTGAGGCCCGTGTAATGTCCTTCTCTTTGGTCATAAGTAATTTTCATCGTTGAGATATTTCAGTTTGAGATTTCCAAAGTTGAAATTTTTTTCCATTCTGATATGTAGAATATCAACGAAATATTTCGCTCAATATTTATTACATATAATTTGTGATTTTACTCAGGAGCTGATTATCTCGTTGAAGTACTTTAGAATAGTTGATGTAATAATAACTTCCATCATTTAAGCGATCACTAAAAAAGGGTCACTGTCGCGGGATAGACGAGAATGAATGGGACACAAGTGTTCATACGTTAGTATGATGTAAAGGTTCAAACCTAATAAAATTAAAATTAAGAATACTAAATTTACTTAAACAAATCTTGACTGAAGAATTGACAAAGAAATTTGAATGAAAAGAGGTTAAAAATGAGAAATATGAAATAATCTTACCAGCTTGCCAGAATGTGAAATTAAAATAAAATCTATCCACCATTGATAAAATGATATTTCATTGATTTGAAAATTGATTGTATTATTGAAATATTTTAAAGTGTTGAATCTAAGACCGCATTGTAAGTCGAAGTTTTGAGTGTAGAACAAGTCAACACATCATTGCTCTGTTGATGCGAAAATGAGAATGAGAACACACACAGAAAATTGATATATATTTTTTAATTTTTTTGAATGCATGTAATAAAATTGACGTGTGATTAATTGGAGAGTGGACTTTTTGCATTCAATGGGGCGCGTGCGCCTAACAGTCAAAGTAGACCATTTTATCCGACATCTTACCAAAACTCTCTCCCTAAATAATAACAGACGAAATTTGGAGGAAATATGAGCTGGTTTTGATGAAATATTTTCCCTGGTATATATTTTCGACCTAAAGATTATTTTCTAGCCTTTTGTATCTAGGTACTGCGAAGAACTTTCAAAGCTTTGTGACTCTCAATTACGTGAAGTTTAAAGATGCGTTTGGGATGTTTAAAGATGCTGGGACGAAACAACAATATAAATTTATTATCTTATGAAGTCAGATAATGATTAGAATATAAAATAATTTTAAAGGAAGTTCCATAAGTTCCATGCGCGAGATATCTTCCATTGTGGTGCCACACCTCATTCTCATACCATACCATTTTAAAGTAATTTTTGATATACATTCTAGATATAATTTTATTCCATTATATATAGTATTTTTGAGGTTGTATAAAAGAAGATATTAGGATATTTATTTTGTTCTCAATGATTTATCCACAAAGCACAGTCTTGCTCTTACATGTTCTCTCATGACTTGATTCTTGTTGTTTTTAGTTAAATATTTCTATATACCTCTTTTGTTCTGCAATCTGATATAGATTGCGAGGTTGTATAACTCCCAATTTGAGACCACTCAGGTTTTCCGTAGTAAGGTCTCTTAAACGAGTTTGGAGAACGAAACATCGAGGCAAAAATTTGTCCCTTTCATTCATGCGACTTTTGAACTAAAGAACGAAATGGTCTCAAATTGGAAGATTGTTATATGTTACTACTGTACATTTGCTCTGATCGTCTCAAAAAATTTTACTTTCCTTGATAAGATAATCGATTCCCTCTTGTGCACGGGAAATCAAACGGGTTTTTGAAAGGTAAACATAAATTATATGAAATTAAAGTCGTGGTTTCATTATCAGTTTCTAGTTTGAGATTTTTACTAATAATCATTTCCTTGAAGGGTCTGTTTTGGTTCGCAATATCTAGTTTGATATTTTTTCGCAGAGTATTCTAACGAGCAATAAAAGTGAGATTACACTCCGATGCAGAGTAAAATGAAAGGGTAACGCCATTGTCAACTTATTCTTTTCAAAAATACCAGATGTGATCCTAAATATCTTAAGAATGAACAACCTGGGCCAATATTTGACCAAAACTTTCTTTGGAATGATGGACACGCTTTTTTATAAGAAAAGCTTCTATAAGAATATCAGGATCAAAATTGACTGAATCTGAAAGTGTAACGATCAATCAATTGGCACTAACGTTGACCTCAAAAAACAATCATTTTGCGGCGTTGGAGCAGAAACTATGCCATATATTTTGTCTGCAAAATGTTCTTAGTTGACATAATGTTTGTGATCGTTTTGATTAAGTTAACTCGATTTCCTTTGGAAAATAACCTTTTCTGAATTTTATGTTATTTTCAGGCTACTAAAAACAATAATTAACTAATTAATTGAAATCAATCAATCAATCAATCAATCAATCAATCAATCAATCAATCACAGGTAAGAGTAACTTTTCATTATAGAATACATCAACACAAGACTCACAATTAAAATGGTTATGTAATGTTTTACAAATTAAGTTTAAAAGCATTGACAAAGAAAAGAGACAAAGTAAGATTATTTTTGGTTTCAGTTTATTTAAAATATTTACAATAATAATACAAAATAATTGCCAGGAAGTAATTTTAGAAAAAGTATTTATATAAAAGAATTTCGGACAACCTCTCAGAAGGATTTTTCATTCAAAGCTTAAACCATCGGATCCTACCCATTCAAATTTTGCCTAAGTGAAAGTTGAAGTTTTAGTAAAAGTTTTATTTTTAATTCTATCCGTCTCAAAAAAATCGTTTGTTTGTCTATAGTGTTTTGAAAATCTCGATCATTCTTTGTCAACTCGGATCGACTCCGCCCGGAACGCTCAACAAGTTTAAAAAGAAATCACTACTTTCCCAAAATCTCTAAAACCTTTCCGATATAAAATTCAGCTTTATAGACTTATCTCGGAAATTCCATAAAAAAAAGCGCGTCTAAGCCCCACCTTAATCTCAACAAGACAAGTCTATTTAGCTTTGTTTTACACTTTCAAATGCGCGTTAATGTATCTACCATTTCTAAGATTAAGAATTTTCTATGAAGTTTTTTTTAAAGTGGATAAAAATGGGAAGTGCAAAAAGTGAGGCAATTTTTCTTTGCATTGGTTATATCTTGTGTTTAATTTTATAAATTGTTAAAATAGATTAAGCTACTTTCCATGAACCCTTCCAAGAGGCATACCAGAGTACAAATTTGAGTTTTCCAAAGTTTTAAGAAATTTTATTTAGTTTTTAAATTTTATTTTTATAAATTTTATACGTTTTTTGTTGTATTCTTTTGACATGAAGTCTATTGAGACTTCATGCTTTTAGGCAAGAGGCTGTCAATTTTCTTACCCTTTTCTAAGGCCTTTTCCATGTCAACTAAGTTGTTAACACCATTGATAACTTGTTGAACCAGTTCAACTTCAGAATGTCCAAGACGATCCAAGTTCGAGATATCGAAGGTACCGCCAACAGCAGCAGTGTCTACACCTCCAGTTCCACGTTTTTGCAAACGGTATGATTGAAGGATGTTATCGAAACGTGTATCTTTGGCCAGGTTTGGTAGTTTAACATGAACACCAGCTCTAAGCCCAGTTCCAAGGTTGGATGGACAAGTCAAAATATATCCAAGACGTCTAGACCACATGAATCCGTGACCATGTTCCTCAATATGTTTCTCAACTTCTTTCAATCCACGACAGAATCGATCAAAGACTCCTTTCATGTTTCCACCCTTTTCCATTGAGATGACACGAGTGTGATCTTCCTCGTTTATCCAGATCAGGAAGTTCTTATTCTTGTTGTGCCAGATACCACGAGCATCAGGCCAGTCACGAGCCATACCAGCGCATGTCAACAATGGAGATACTGGTTTGTCAAACAAGAAATGATCATCGATCAATTTTTCTTGTTCTTGGTCAGTCATTCCAGATAGTGGATAGTAGGTACCAGACAGATCACCTTGCAACGAGTTCAAGGCAGATGTGACAATGTGTTCAACACTACGGCGTTCAGCACGAGTGCAATGTGGTGGAAGGGAATGTCCCTTGATAGAACGTCCTGTTCGTACACGGGAACTTAAAACATACTTCTCATCAAACTTGCCACCTGAGAAATTGAAAAAAAAGAAAGTCGGGTGTCATTCAAGAAAATGTTTTTCACCAAAGTTGACTTAGGAAGCGAGCTAGATTATCAATCCAACAAAAGAATACCTTTAATCTTAGAGGCGTCAAGATCAGTCTTATGGCAATCGTTTGGTCCAAAACCATTATGTCTGTCTTTAATGATGGGGTCCATCAACTCTTTGAAGACTTCGTAAGATTCTTCATCACCGGCAACAACACCGACTGTTGAAATGAATGGATGTCCTGGGTTGTCAACACCAGTTTGAATGGCCATGTCAAGTGTATAACCAGATGGTGTTTCCTGTCCAATGAAATAACAAAATCATAACATAATATATTTTTAAGAAAGTTAATGTAGTGAAGTATAGTTAGTTGTTAGTGAGTCTATTCCTTTTCTAAATGCGCTAGTTAGGGAGCTCGAATGCTGAGGTGGGGCACCACACTTATACTCAGCTCCAAGTTACTTACTATCTAAATCAGAATTCAAGATATTAATTTGATGAGTAGGCGGTGACTGGGGATTGTACATGCAATGCACAAATTGCGAAGAAAGTGCTAACAGGTTATGTAAAAAAATGATTGTCTGGTACTGTATTTAAGAAAGTAAGTTTGCGACCGCAGTCGAGGGCGACTTACCCTCGCTCTAATCCGCTCTAAGGACAGCAGCGAGTACCAGTTTTCAAGTCTTTAGTCTGACCCGACTGGGGGTTGAACACACAACCTTGCGAACGGGAGGCGAACAGTCAAATCACTCGGCCACCGTCGTATTTAGACCATCCGAACAAAAGAAGAGAGTAATATTTCACTGAAGATCGCCGTGAAACTCCGACTTTAAAGAAATTTTTTTTTCTAATTTAACAAGAACAATAGTAGATATTAAAGTCAGAACAATGAATTGCGAAAACAACACTCACCAAGTCACGAAGTTTAGCATACATTTGTGGTGTCAAAACTTTACTCAAACAATTGTTGTGTTTGGATAAGTCAGGGTAATCCATGCAAGGCATGAATTGTCTGTATGCTTTTTTCACCTTGGACTTGCAGTCGTTAGCAGCTTCAGGGAATCCCATAGCGCCGGCAGCCATACCCAATGCGGCGGCACCGACACCAGCGGCCATATTCAATGGTTTAGCGAGAGCTCTTAACATAGCAGCCATTTTAGTTGATAAAGCTGTTTAACAAATGAGATAAGTTATTCATTAGTATAATTTTTAATTTAAAATTTCAACGAGTTCTATTTTTGATTACATTAATGACAAAAAAAAACCTGGATACTGGAAGGATAAGACTCTGAAAGACTGGGTATTAGAAGGATAAGACTATGAAAGACTGGATACTATAAGGTTAAACTCTGAAAGACTGGGTACTAGAAGGTTAGACTCTGAAAGACTGGGTACTAGAAGGTTAGACTCTGAAAGACTGGGTACTAGAAGGTTAAGACTATGAAAGACTGGGTACTAGAGAGGTTAGACTGTGAAAGACTGGGTACCAGAAGGTTTAGACTATGAAAAACTAGGTATTAGAAGGTAAGACTCTGAAAGACTGGGTACCAGAAGGTTAAGACTATGAAAAACTAGGTATTAGAAGGTTAGACTCTGATAGACTGGGTACCAGAAGGTTAGACTCTGAAAGACTGGGTACTAGAAGGTTAAGACTATGAAAAACTAGGTATTAGAAGGTTAGACTCTGAAAGACTGGGTACCAGAAGGTTAAGACTATGAAAGACTGGGTACTAGAAGGTTAGACTCTGATAGACTGGGTACCAGAAAGTTAGACTCTGAAAGACTGGGTACTAGAAGGTTAAGACTATGAAAGACTGGGTACTAGAAGGTTAGACTCTGATAGACTGGGTACTAGAAGGTTAGACTCTGAAAGACTGGGTACTGGAAGGTTAAACTATGAAAAACTGCTACTAGAATATTAAACTATGAAAGACTGGGTACTAGAAGGTTAGACTCTGAGAGACTGGGTACTAGAAGGTTAGAATCTGAGAGGCTGGGTACTAGAAGGTTAGACTCTAAAGACTGGGTACTGGAAGGTTAAACTATGAAAGACTGCTACTGGAAGGTTAGACTCTGATAGACTGGGTACTAGAAGGTTAGACACTGATAGACTGGGTACTAGAAGGTTAGACTCTGAGAGACTAGGTACTAGAAGGTTAGACTCTGATAGACTGGGTATTAGAAGGTTAGAGTCTGAGAGACTAGGTACTAGAAGGTTAGTCTATGAAAGACTGGGTACTAGAAGGTTAGACTCTGAGAGACTAGGCACTAGAAGGTTAGACTCCGAAAGACTGGGTACTAGAAGGTTAAACTATGAAAGACTGCTACTGGAAGGTTAAACTCTGAAAGACTTGGTACTAGAAGGTTAGACTCTGATAGTCTGGGTACTAGAAGGTTAAACTATGAAAGACTGCTACTGGAAGGTTAAACTCTGAAAGACTGGGTACTGGAAGGTTAGACACCGAACACTCGATACCAGAAGTTATGACTCTGAAGGCTTCAAACGAAAGACTTGGTTCCAGACTTGTTAAAGCTATTAAGATTAAGATCCAATATGGAATGATAAGATTACTTACTTTGAATGTGAATTTGAGAAATTTGTAAAAGAAAGATTGAAGAAATACTCCTGTTGTCTGTAGACTTTGTGAGTGTGTGTGAATTTGTTCTTTTGTATATTTGTTGTAGTAAATGCTGCAAAATGCGTATTGTGACGTTAAATATAATATTACACGTCAAAAAGTTGATTGGTAGAATAGTTTCTCGAATCCAGTATTGCTACGTCAAATATTTTTTCGACTTTTTCCGAAGTGATGAAATTGGTTGCGTGATGTTTTTTTCTTTGAGATGCTATCGCGCTGAAGTCTTCTTGAAAATGATCAGTCCTTTTGACGTCAGCTTCATTTATAGAGTTCAGAGTGTGCTAGTTTGAACTTCTTCTTACCAGTTTGATCTGGTGTGTACCTACCGCTAGTTTTTGTGACGTCAAATATGACTTGACGCTCAATATGATGTCACATATTTTTATGTTTCTGGTAGCTATAACAATCTCGTATTTTTGAATTTAATTTTTCGAAATTCACACAATCCCGATTTCCAAAATTGGGATAATCTGATGCAAATCACACATTCACGCGCTGAAAATTCACTTTTCACACATCACGCAAGCAACCTAATTTCACGCATTCACGCAACGAAAAAAGCCCATTCACGCAATCACGCAAATCACTCGGGGGGGGTCTCACCAAAATAAGTAATCACTGAACTTAATAAAATCAGTCATTCACCAAAATTGAGTCTCGCTAAGTTATTAAAAAATAAATTTATTTTTACCATTTAACGAAGAAAAGGGGTAATTAACATAAAAATAAGAATTGCATCCTCCCTGTTAACCCGGAGGAACATTCCTCAGTTGATCTCAAATTGACCAGTGCAGGGAGGAAATTCATGAAAAATATACATTTTAAAAAGGGGTTGTGCTTAATTAAAGAGTTGTGTTCCCAATATAACTTGGTAACGTGGTAGAAGACAATCAAATACAGTAGACTCGCTCTCCATAACTCGAACCTCTATAACTCGAATCTTCCCTTAACTCGAACGATTTTCTTGGTCCCTTGGAGTATTTTCTCTCTATGACTCGAATTTTAGCCTTTTCTCCGACTTCGGGGAAGCAATGCTTGAAGAACCTGAACTTGAATAATTACATTAAACAAGATATTGATAATAATAGTAAACAAACTGTAACTACTGATTTTTTCCTCAGTGAATAAATTGTCGATGCTAAAATTATATGTTTTCGACCTTCTTATCAACCCAAAAAGTAGATATTCTATTTTATCAAAGATTTCATTTTCCATCAACTCACTCCATGAATTAGACAACAATTTTGCTAAAAAAAACTCTTTACTACTCGAACTATTGAATCATGATTGAGCATTAAAATTGTATCCAGAGTGCAGTGTTTGAGTAAGTTATAAGCGATTCTTTGATTTTAAGATGCAAAGAAAATTGGCCTTACAGAAAATGTAAAACAAACATACAATACATTTATGGGCTCTATAGAGCAGAAATTGAAATTAAGTAGGTGTGAAATTCGGAAAACAAGGTGTATGTATACTGAGCCCTTAAAAAGAAAGTAAAGACACCCATAATTAAGAAAATACAAACACAAAAGATTACCTCATAATAGCGCATTGGTCAAGGAACACAGTTCAATAAAAAGTAATAAAGAAAACAAATGAACAAATGATAATTACCTCCACTTAAAAACCGGTCCAGGAAGAACGTTATTAGCTTTTTTAATTACATTTCCATCGCTTTTTAAATGTGTTTTTATTGAAGGGCGCTCTAGTTCACTCTAGAAAAAGAGGATCGCATATTTTTTTGGAACTACCCTAGCTAATGTTAATTGGATTGCTTTCTGAAATTTTGGATGAAAATGAAATTTCTATTTAGTTGATGGAATATGATGAAATGCTTCGAATGAAATGCTTGGCGGTTTGTAGTAAATTGGGAACTTTTTTGAGTCGTTGTTGCTTGATGGCTATTATTCACGTTGTTTGTTTTTAATTTGTTATGTTTTCTCCGAATAAGTCTATTTTGCCAGAAACTAATTTCATATGTATTATATAAAACAATTTTACATGGCATCGTGAAATCGCATGGGTCTCTATGAACCGTTCTTATATATCTTTTACAATGTTTTCTTCAGATAAAATTTTTCGTCCTTTATTATTAGTTTGTTTGTTTAATTAATCTTTTTATTAACAACTTCATGACACAATTTTCCAGACTGCACGATCAATTTTTTAGCTTTGATTTACAGTTTTATGTGGGGGGCGTACGGAATATCGGTACATCGGTATGAGGCCTTTTTTCGATCGGTATTTCGGGATTTAGGGGTAAAATCGATCGGTACTCGGTAT
>JAUJPO010098666.1:0-23171 GCA_032270745.1 Tiaropsis multicirrata | reverse complement strand
TTGAGAAGAGAGAGAGATCTTTTTGAAGCTTCATAAACAAGTTTCACGAAAGAAGTTTGTTAAAAAACCTTGAAAACCTTTCATATAGCATCCTAAGGTACCAAAAAAAAACGAAAGAAAAAATCCAAAAAATTTGTTGAGTCTAAATTCACCTCAAGTCTTAGAATTGTTTTTTTTGTAAAGGCTGTAGACTTTTTTAAAATAACAGAAAATCAGCATAAACACAGTCACTTCCCTCCGACCTTATTTACATCAACTTTCAACATTTCTAAAAGTCTATGGACCTTTTGTTCAGCATTATGTACCAGAGCTTACTTCACGTTTTTGGTTTGTTAGTATATTATAGTGTCTCCTCTACCCTTGAATTTTATATTTCCGTAGATATCGCATTCTGATTCGCAGAGCTGTTCTTGGGTGTAAAGAAGCACGATTCTTTAGAGGACGAAAATCTATATAGATATTTGGGGTGGTTTCCACATACGTGACCTCATTAAAGTGGCCGGGTTGGGTATGGCTCTAGCAAAAACTTTTCTAATAAAATTACAGAAATTTGTGCTTTTTATGGTATTGCTGATGTGACATTTTTTTTATAGGACCAGTTGATACCTCACAATGCGAAATTACTTTTGAACGAAGACCGTTTCATTCGAATGTATATCCAAAATAAAATACAAAAAACACCTTCATCCAAAAACACCAAAAAATCTATTACAGACGATACTGAGAAAATTAATTCCTCGCAAAACTCAAGAACAGGCCATCAGCCGCATGATTGGAACACAAACAACCTACAGCATTCAAAACAATCTATCAGTCAGGACCCGAGTGGAAAACTCAAACCCCAAAACCCCTTAAAACTCACAAATGATGGGCCACCAGACCCCAAAACAGCCAGAGTTGAGGTCATCAATATAAAACATTTTCCCCAACAAACGAATGGAAAACTTTCACAACAGGGAGGAGCAACTTCCGAAGATCCTCAAAACTCAAAACAAACATCACCTCGGCAACAAGGTATATTAATATAATGAAACATACGTGTCCTATAGATGATTTCGCCGTGACGTTCATTGACTTGCTTACTCAAAACTTAAAATAATCGGTAAATCAAAAAACCTTTTTGGCAGTTAAGATAAGTTGCCTGTCAGGAAGGGAAGCATTTGTAAGGCATAAGCATACACACTTTAACGAACGATAAAAGAGTAATAGTATTTGCATTTGAGAATAATTTTCAGAGTTTTAATCAGAGCCATCCGGAATCATCTATTGATGAATGTCATCATTTTGCAATTCTTTTTGTAGTAGACAAGGCATTTCAGGAGTACGAGATATCAGTTGTAGCGAGGTTACGCAAGAAGCTATCTGCGACGCTCGACGCCTGTGTGGCGGCCTGTACATAGATATTTGTTTACAAGTTTTGCTTAGGCGAATTATGCACAGGGTGCCATAAACGTCGCAGGTAGCCTCGTTAATACCTTTACAGGGCGTTAAAATAACTTTTTTTTTTCAATTAGGCTCAGTGACTTTATCAACAAAAAGAGTCGTCCAAAGGACCAGGGAGTTGGCAATTTATTATCAAATGAAGAATTCGTTGATAGATATAAAAGACAACATTTCTGCCAGTGCTATTGTTCAATCTTTAGGTAACGAATTATTCTGGAAGAATTTCTTTTATCTTTTTATCCGTCTAATTAAAATCCCCCAAATCCATCAAATCTTGTTGTCCTAAGTCGCTAAGATTATTTGCTTGTGAAATAGCAATGGAACCAAAAATCTCTTTAATAACAGAAAGACAATGAATCAGCTATCACGTGTTTATTAACCTGAAAACTAACTAACCTGAAGAGAGTGTTATTAGAATCATCAGAACCCTGTAACCGAGAAAAAAACTATACGTCTTTTATAAGGTTGATTTCAAGTGGTTTGTTTCATTTAAAGGTTTTGCTCGTTTCAATGCTGGTCCAAAGCGGAAATCACAGACCCCTATTGAGGATTGGACGCTGACTAGTAAAGTTGACAACGTTGGGATGATTTTGTCGTATAAAGATTATTGCTTGCATTGCAAGTTGAAAAGACTGTTAGAAGCTGGTGGAATTGTTTTGAAGGAGGATGCAGAAAAATATCACGTGGTCACTGATAAACCAATCAGAATCTTCTATTCCAAATATCCGCTGCACGAATATGCACAAAATGGTAGGCTTTATATTGATTTTAAAAGTTTTGAGATTCGTTATTGATTCTTGTAGTTAAATCAGACTTATTAGGAGATTGTTGACCTGCCAATTTGAGACCATTTGTCCGTTAGTAAAGTCCCTTAAACGAAGGAGAAAGCATCAAGAAAAAAAAATTTGTCTCTTATATTCAAGCAATTTTTGAGAGACTTTTGTACTAAAGATGACGTGGTCTCATATTGGACGATGTATTATATGATGTTTGCACTAGGGTTTACTTTCAAAGATAAATTTTCAAATTCTTTCATTTTCTGAAGAAGATTGGGTCATCAAAATGGACGCTATCGACGACCTGATGTATGAGAAATATACAAAACGTTCGAAAGCGGATGACGAACAATTCAACAAGTTGATAGGAAAGTATAGAAGACAAACCATATGAGTGGAGTTTCCAGCCAGATCTGAGAAGGTAGAGAATTCTACTGATTTATAATGAGAGAAATTTAAATTGTGAATTGGTTTTCGCAAAGTCACCCTTCCAACCCCATTTTGATGAGGACCTATCCTAAAAATGAAAATTGACGAATAAAGCCCTCTTTATCCGGAACACTTCTATCCGTAGCTCCAAAACATCCCTCTTCAAACACACCCCGATAACCATGGCGGATTTCAGGAGACAGCGACAGTGGCGGAACGACTGTGCGGTAGTTAGGTAGGGCCACTTTAATCGGTTGTGAATAAATTTTTTATCATAATTTGTATGTGTAGGGCATTTTTTTACACAAAAGTTTGACTTATTGTTTATATTTTAACTTATTTGTAATTTTTTTTTGTGCTCATTACTTCAGAATCAATTTTCTGAATATGAAATTTATTATACCACTCTGTTTCACAAAGCATAACATCTTTTTTTATTACCATTGAATTTTGTTTGAGTTTATCTTTGATACAATATGTTTTTTAGAGATTTTTTATATCGAATTTATAAATTTTAAAGAAAAGAAAAATTAAAAGAAAAAGGAAAAACAAATGAATTGAAACGTGATAATTCATCTGCGTTTTTTAGCAAAAGACTAAAAAAAAAGTGGATTATAAAGTTTTCAATTATAGCGACTTACCCCAGACTGATAACAGATCTCCACCACCACAAATAGTTTTCGGCTGATAATTGAAAGTAAGTCAGCGCGATTGACATGGATGCAGTGACGCTCAGAAGGATGACAAACACAACCAACAAGATACCGTACAAAGTGTACGGTTCACGGCCCCATAACGTCGCGAATATGTAATATAATTCGACGGAGATGGCACTAAAAACGAAAAAAATAATCTTTTTATTAATTCTATTAAATTTTTTTTTTATTTATATTTTTTTTCTTTTTCCCAAAAGCATTTTCGTTGGGATCTAAAATAATTATACAGAGTCCGACTAAATCTTAGATATAAAAATTATAGGGATAATATATGTTTTTTTTAAATCCACTCACTCACATACATAAATACCAATTAAATTTCATCTTGGGGGAGTCGCACTCTAACTCGTGATCCACGAACACATCTCACAGTAGATCTTAGAAGTGAGAAGTATATAACAGTTCTTATGTTATTTGCGACTTTTGAGAGTGTATCACGTCTCTTGTCAGCAATCATTTCTGCGAGACGTTGATAAAACTTCGTACACTCTCGTCCCATAGCCCCGTTTGCCGCAAAGACTAGCGGTGAAAATGTCCCATTCTCAGCTTGGAGAACACGATTGCAATAATGTCTCTTCTTTTCATTCTCATTAGACAATAAGCACTTCTCAATTTTTGTTTTGCTGTACCTTCGAGCGAACGGGTTGAAAACCCTCACGTCAAAAAATGCTCTTTGGCCAGCAGTCCAAAAACTGAGAGCGCTTATGTCTAGTCTTGCTTCACGTGAAACATTTGCCTGCCTCGGCAAAAATACCGTATATTATAATGTACCAGTCGCACTTTGAAAAGAAAGCCTAGAAATGTCCAACCTCGTTCCCAGGGACTTTTTTTCACTGGGCAGGCTATCTGCTTACGAATTCCCGTGAAAATGTGTGTTTAGTTTTCACAACAAGTCAGCCATGTTGTCAAAATCGACCTCAAAATCAAAACAATGAGAGGGTCGATCCAGTGGGTTAGGATATCTCCTTGGCCTTAAAAGTACCCTACTCAACTTTAAAAGCTAGTTACCGGTCGTTTACCAGTGTTTAAAAATATTCCATCGACTTATGCTAAGATGTTAAGAAAGACAAAGAAACCCAGGAGACATAAAAAACTTTTTTTTAACGTGCTTCAATGTCGACGTATACTGTTTTAACGTTGAAAAGCGTTGAAAAGACGCCTTGTGTCTGCTGAGAAGTGTGTTTCAAGAAAGCTTTGATGCCAAAGAAGTAAATTACCTAAACGGTAAGAAGCCTCCGACGATCATGTATGCTGGGTAAGAACGGTACCTAAAGAAACAAAAAAAATAATTTTTGCAACTGTTGTCAATAGTATAGCGCACAGAGGGGTCTGACCCCCTAAATGGCCTCTCCACATGGCCTTTCCTTTTTGAAAATGCTACGTACGTCGTACGACCCCCATCAAGGCCGCCATCCTATCTTGGCTTCGATTACTGAATCTTTTTCAGGCCGGCCATTCAGGACTTAAAGATGTTGAATGGAAAATTGAAATAGACTATGACCCAAAACTGATTGGGTTCACACTGAATATTATATACCGGGTGTCCCAGGAAAGAGGTTTGGCGGCCTCCTGGATTAATTATTTTATTTCTTTAGAAAGTGGAAACTTTGAAAATTAACTTCAGTATTCGCAAAGCTATAAGCTTTTTAAGAAAAAAATTATAGTTCGAAAAGTGTAAAAATACGTCAAAAAAGGGGTAATGAAATAAAAATATTAACCCAAAAACACCAAAAAAAATAATATATCTGGAGTTAAGAAGGTTCATACCAAGCAGTAGCTGGTATCTCTCTGGGTATATTCTTGGTGCGACAAGGTGCATCAAAACCAGATGTCCAGTTCTTTCCAAAGATACCACCGACGACGGTCAAGGGAAATCCAACTATAACAAAGAGAAAGATTATACACAGGTTGTAAAATAACAAACCAACAGGATAGCTTTAAAGCTTTACTAATGTTTTTTTCACAAAAAGAAACGTGCCGTTTTTCATGCTGCTCTCGAGGAAGTTACAGTAACTTAACGATTCAGTTTCGCATTTTGTTTCACTTTAATGAACTGGCGTCAATTCTCACTGTAAAGAATAGGGCTTCAAAATTTAACACTTTAACTTTTAAAGTAAAGAAAGTAACACAGAGTTTCTTTTGATTAGAAAACAAAAATAATTTCCTATACTCTATTACTTTTACTTGGCTGTACACAGACCCTATATCCACGAAAAGGGTGTGTAGTGTTCCCACTCGCAATTTCTAGTTTTAAATTTTTCAAAACTAAACGTGAACAAGCGTGGCGAAGAGCGGATAAAATTTTGTGGGAAATTGAAGCGGCAGCAGAAAGATGAATTATCTACACTTCTCTCCGCAGAGACTACTCCACGGGAAATTTATGGCAAAACAGACAATATGTACAGAGTATATATATACTAACGACCGACCTATACTCGGGTACTGTGCGAAAATCCCAACTTTTGTGTCACGTGTCGCAAATTAGCTTTTCTTTTATCAGTTAGTATATTGAAATGCTCTAGAAGAGATCAATAATTCTTTAAGAAGAATTCTATCCATCTTGATACTTTATACGGTCCTCTTATAATCCTCTAAGTAAGAGTGATCACATTGAATTATCTACACTTCTCTCCGCAGAGACTACTCCACGGGAAATAATCACTTACCGAATAACCAAATTAAAATCAACAAGAGGACAGTTGTGAAAGGAAGAGCTTGCGTAGATTGATAGGACCATGCTATTGTGTTTACTACGCTCCAAATGGTGAAGAAAGGAACTGCGAATGAAGAAGAAAAAATAAAAACATTTTTATAATTTATATACTTTTTCCCTGACAGAAAAAAAGAGTATTAGAACGTCATAGTTGAAATATAGGATAATAAAATTTTAAATTTCTAGTTTAAAGAATGAATTGAAAGATAAATCTTTATACACAAGATAACAAAATAAAATACAAATAAGTGAGTTCTAACCTAAAGTAGAAACGGCAGGCATTTTTTTAAGGCATATGATAAACACTTTTAATGAGTTTTAGAAGTCATTGTACATTGACAAATATGAAAAGATGAAAGAATGATAAATTCCTTTAAGAATTGAAATTAACTTTAAGAGTTGTAAACAGAGCCATAAAATCAGGATGTAAACAAACAAAATCATCTATAGAGTAAGGCATACCTGAGAATAAGGAAGCAGTCAAAACGAGATTCCATGCCCACCTTTCACCATTCAATTGTTTATACATACTGTTCGAAACATATCCTGCAACACCTGAACAGTTTTAAGAAACAAAGTTTTTCATAGTAAAGGCTCTTAAACGAGTTTGGAGAACGAAGCATCGAGACAATAAAATTTACCTCTTCTATTCAAGCCATTTTCACAGGCTTTTGTACTAAAGAACGGCGTGCTCTCAAATTGGAAGATTAATTATTTTATTTGCTGCTCTCCAGTGGTTAAGTACTGTACCCAGGATTAATCACGACGACGAACGGGTCTTTAAAGCCTATTCTCTAGACAGCGCACATTTCTACAGGCTAGTTTGGGAGGCAAGGTACACTTAGCCTGCCTGTGAATAAATATCTCCTTTATTGTTCTAGAACGAAAAATTCGTGAAATTCTTTGTTCTAGAAAAAGGCTCAGAACTGTTCTTTAATTGTTCTTAACTTTTTGGCCATTTTGAGCCTCACTGTTCTTATAAAATAGGAGTATAAACTTACAGCAAGTCAAAGCATATAAAAGAACAGCTGCAGTATTCATCGAACCATGCCTACAAGAGAAAAAGACAATCTTATAAATTTCAACAGAAAACATAGAATAAGGAGCAATGTATTTCGGTGCTTTTAAGTTCAAGTGCCAATTTGATTACTGATGCGAGAGATCTGTATACATTTTTTCCTCCTGGATATACTAAGATATTGAAAATTTAAAACCCGTCCCCCTGGATACCTTTGGTCTTCAAATTCTTACCCCAAGGGCCAAGGATATCCTAGGATATTGAAAATTTCAGTTGCACGCCCCAAGAAAATTTGCAACTGTATAATACACCTGTTGATGGTATTTGCAAAAAGAATCTTGCGAAATTATGGATAAAAGAAAGAAAAAATACCTATGAACATTGAAGAGCCCTAGCAAAGCCATTATGATGATACCAAAACACAACGTCAGAAATTGACATCCATTCCCTATAACATAAAAAATATCGATATTAAAACCTTCGTTTTTTGAAAGCATTTTTAGTGTCTGGGGTCACTTTAAATTCTCGAATATTAGTTATGCGACCCGCACTTTCATATGTGAGAATTGTGGATACGAAAGAGGTGTTCTCACCAAAGTGGTCGATTTTTGATGGGGCTAAAACTCTTCTGATTTTAGAAACCAGCAACCTACTATTTCGGCTATACCGCTCCCCAGAAATCTTAATTTCTAAATGCAGGGTCAAAAAATCTTGTCGTATGTCTGATAACTACAAAACAATAACAATATTTTTGAAAGATAGGGAGAGTATTAGCAGCTTTCAAGACCGCTATCCTCTCGTCGCCACACGCTTTTTTTAATAAAATGACGTAATACTAGACCATCATTGGCTTAAAAATAAACGAAGCCATTGGATTGGTTAAATATTGGTTTTTGAGCGTGGCAATTTATTTGATGACGTAATATTTTCTAAGGAATTTCAACAATAACAAGTTGAACATGATTGGACCTACATGAAAATTTCTGAAAAGCTTGCTTAGTTAGGGAACCATGATAAGAAAAAGTCATATTAATAATGGCTAACGTTTTGTTTGACGTTGTCAAAGAGAGGTTTTTGACTCATTTTGGAAGAGGGACACAGTCTCCCAGGGCGAAAAATTTGATTTTTCATGAAAATGAAAAAAAATCCCATCGATATTCAGCCAAACCCCATTTCGAGAAAAACGCTGAACAGACAGACGGACAAACAGACAAGCGGACACAGGTCAATTTATAGGACCTCCAGGTAGGTCAAAAAAATGTTGAGTGCTGCGCAGCGGTGAGTGGAGACCGACCTTAAGTGCACTCCTGAATACATGGATAACCATAACTGTAAAACAAGAGAAAGGACGCTGAAAAGGGCAGGTATGTACTTAATAATTAATTAAGTTAGTCTTAGTTTTCCTACTGAAATGAAGCAAATTAAATCTCTCCTTCATTTCAAAACGTCTTTAAAACTTCATATTTTTAAATAGAATTTTGTTTATTGTTCTTGTTAATTGTTAATGTTCTATCAGTGGCCCCTGGGGGAGACAACGGCTTAACTATCTAAAAGTTTTGAAATTATGCCATAGCTAATCGTCGATCGTACATTATTACTCAAATCTGATTAGTCGAGAAGGATTTTGAAGAGTACAATTAACCCTATAATAACTGTTCGGGAGGGCATTACGTGACAGAGGTCATTATTCGACGTAATGCACGACTGAACAGTTATTATATAGATTATTACCCGAACTTTGTCCTAAATGTGCATTTGCAAGCGAACTTTGTGTAATTTAATGTTTTTGAGCTTTGTGAATCGCAAGTTTTTGTCTATATGGCATGTGAAGTCATTGCAGTTTTTGTTAAAAAGTGACGTAGCGGGCAATTACTGGCCTGTAATTGCCCGATTGACGTCACTTTAAACCAATCAGAGTTCAGCATTTGCGAATTATAGAGTTCGGCCCTCTCGCTCGGGTAATAATAATCTGTAATTGTACTCTCTCTATAAATAGAAAGCTTGGAGTGACGTGAATTCCTTTGCGAATTGGTTTGAGGAAAATTACTTGCGTTTTAATTTTTCCCTTTGCTGAATTATCAAGAAATTTGGTATTTGATCGACGATTACCCAAGAATCGCTGATTAAACAAGGAGAAAATATAGTAATTTGATCCTCGTCCTACGGACTCGAACAAATTACAATTTTTTCCTTGTTACTCATGATTAATCGTTAATTGTACTCCAAAACGTGCGATTACTAGTTCCAACCACTTAAAATATCAGTTATTATTAAAATATTAGTTATTATGTTACAAAACATGCCCAACGAGAAACTAAAGAAACAAACCTAGTATAGAGGAAAGTAGGGCTCTATACGGAGGAAACCGAAAGACATCTGAGTGGATAATTTTCCATCCATAATCATCTTGTTGGAAATCCTCTAAAGCGTCTTCGTCGTTCACGTTGTAGCGAGCGAAATCGTTGCGTAACACGCGCATCTAAAATCAAAATAAAGTAAAAAGAAACTAAGCTAAAAGACTAAAAAGGTGTATCCAACGTCATGCCCACCGGAAGAGTTTGATAGATATAGGATGAATTGAATGCGGAGCAGGCTTTGTTTAATGTTTGCTCGTTCACGCATTCTACCGGATGACATGATCCAACAGAGAGGTATGGGAAGGAATAGGGCCCCTTCAGTCATGGATCTGACAGGCGGTGGGGACGAAATATAAATGTGATATAGTGCAGTGGAGTGACTAAAGGCCACCTCGTCTATCGAACCATGAATTCAACTACAAGTGGGAACTAGTGGTACGGGAAGGACGCTTCCCACCTAGATCAGAATTTGCTCTCAATTCAAGCCTTGTTTAATGCCACCGAAGTGTTTGGACTGAATAGGCAAGCCTATGGAGTTAGATCGAGGTCAAAATCGTCGAACCATTCACTCGATCCTCGAACCGGTCACTCGATCGTCGAAACGGTCACCCGACCGTTGAATCGGTCACTCGATCGTCGAATCGGTCGTCGAACCGGTCACTCGATCGTCAAACCGGTCGTTGAATCGGTCGTCGAACCGGTCATACGATCGTCGAATCGGTCGTCGAATCGGTCACTCGATAGTCGAACCGGTCGTCGAATCGGTCATTGAATCGGTCTCACATATATGGTGGCCCAGAGGAGCCACAGTATAAACATTCGAAAATCAAAGTCACAATTTTTCATTCACATTAAAATACTGACTGGCTTCCTTGGGCCACCATACACATACTACGTTATAATATTTACCAAAATGGCTCTTGTTTTTCATCTAAATTGCCAAGAAACAACGAAAAAGAGAAAATTTTCCCTGTCATTCGCCAAATTAAGTTCTCGCCAAAATTAAAAAATTACAACATTCGCCAAAATAAGTTATCGCCAAAATTTAAAACATTTTTGATTTTGTCCACTCGCCAAAATTAATTCCCTTAACTAGTTCTTGCCAAATTTGATTGCCAAAAGGATTATTTGCCAAAAATATTCAACAATTTCTTTTTCCTAAAAATAATTCCGGATAATAATTGCAAATTGCAAATTATCAATGCTAATAACTTCCGGCTTTTTGGACCTTTTAGTCGGGTCATTTGTCAGAATTAATTCTCGCCAAATTTAATTGAATATCTCGATTCTCCAAAATAATTTCCTCCCGCCAAAATTTCTTCTCTTTTAAGGTAAAGATAAAATTTGAAAAAATGAGCTTTTTCATTGTATAAACACGCCTATTTCACAAAGACCAGGAGTTCAACGATCGAGTGACCGATTCAACGACTGATTCGACGACCGATTCGACGAGCGAGTGAACGGTTCGACGACCGGTACGACGATCGAGTAAACGGTTCGAAAATTTTGACCTCGATCTAACTCCATACAAGGCTGGTGAAAACGGTCGAAGTTAGTTTATGAGACTTAACAATGAAAAACTTATGGCATGTTTACACATGTTAAATTATCTTAGGGAACTAAGGAACTTGAATATTATCAAATTTTTTCAATTTCTAATTACACGTTATATCTTCTTATTAATTTGAGAATTTCATTCATTTAATCACAAGAAATAACATAAAAATCGTAAAAATCAAAAACTTTTTAAGTCTGACAGGGTCCAAAAATCAAGCAAATTTGACAAAGCATTGTCTCTGACAGGGTCCACTTTTCGACCTCCGGGTGGCACTTCCCCGTTAGTCGTCAAGGTCAGTGCCCCCCCCCCCTCCCAGGACATCTCGTTTTGAGGTGAATTCGATCATCTTAGATATGATTCTTTATTTTCGAAGGTATGAAAATTTATTTTTATATTTTTACCTTCATATTAAGCTACTCAAAAATATCTTTCCCAAGTGGGTCATTATTATAAGTTATCTTATCTTGGAAACGAAGGAAGTGCACATTCATTAAAAATATTTTTTTGGGGGGAGGGAGCATTTTCTGTGGGGCAGTTAAAGCAATTGTCAAGGGGTAATCGTCCTAAAATGGATTGCCCTTTGAGAGAGTTCAGATTGGAAGAAGTACACCCAACAGTGGTGTTGTAAAAGGGCTCTTCCAGAAAGAAAACCCATTGGTTGATAATCCCCTAATGGGATTTAAAGTCCTAAATAGCCCCTTGCAATACCTTACTATTATTGTTTTTAAACCGAAATTACATGAAATCTGAGCTTTGAAGAAGCTTTTTATGCAGAGAGAGAGAGTAAACATACCAATATAATGGCAACGAATCCAATTAAAAGGAAAACAAGAACGATGGAGTTGAGAATCGATAACCAATGAATCTAAAAAAAAAATGACAATAAACAATTTAACAATGTTAATGGCATTTTTTGTAAGTAGTCAAAAAACTTTTTTCATTTACCAAGGCAACATTGACAAAAGTTAATTCTGTCAACTGAGCTGAGTTTGAACAGTGAGTCGCACAGTGTATGATAGGCAGTCGTTTCTTATTAATTTCAATATTGTTAATGAGGTGGATTACAAACCTCTCAGTATAGCTAGGACTTTAACCAGATTTTTTGACCAATTGGCTATCATTTACCTTTTGAAAGGCAAGAAATCTTTGTGCAAAGAAATTTATGCTGAGAATTATGGTGGATGTGATTTGAGAAATTAAATTCTTTGAAACACGAAAAAATCAATCTCTATTTGACCTTTAAAGGAAAAAATAACCCATATATATAAATCGATCAAAAAACCCCATCAATCGAAAAATTTCCTTATAAATAATATTTATTTTGAAAATTTCTTCACTTAAGGTAGTTCCTTCTGGTCTGATGACTTCATTAAAACTGTAAGTTAGTTAAATATTTGCATAAATTATATTGTACCTCCAAAGATTTTGGAAAGAAGCCATCTGCCTTATTCTTGGTAAGTCGTTCTTCAAATTTCACACTAAAATAATTAGACAAAAATAAATTAAACATCAGCCAGTTTGATGCAACTAAACGTGCAACTTTTTCTCAAACTTCCTTTCTGACATTACAATGAATAAACTTGTTCCCCAAAACACAATTTTGTAAACTGTACAAACTTTGCGGATGAACTGGAGCTTTTATAGGGTTGTTTCATAATTGTTTTTTTTATTACCATTAATGTTGCGTTCTTTAGGAAATTAACGACAAAAAACTTGTAAAAACTCAAGATCGACCCCTTATTTTTGAGCAAAAAGATTCAAAGAAAAATCGAAGTCATGCAAGAAAATAAAATTAATAAAATTATAAGGTTAAATGAATGAATCACACATACTTTGTAGGTTTCCAGAAGATGCTGTATGTAAATTCCACTTTCAAAGGGAATGTTGTGATGTCTTCAAGTAGGATAGGTTTATGTCCTGTGGTAGTGGCATTTGCTGTAATAATCTTTAAAAAACAAGAATTGGAATGAATTTCGTTTTTTTATTGTAGACAAAAAAACTACAGTTGAATACAAAAGCACCTTTCTAATTTCACTTTACCCAATTTTCCTAATATGCCTTTGTTAACAAATAAGGATTATATCTCAAAGAAATTGATTTTGCCAACCATAATCTACATCATTTGAGGCTCAAGAATACTAGTTAAATAAATACTAATTTATTGTTATTGTAACGTAGGAAATAAACCAACAAACAAAAATTTGTGACAAATATTTTTCTAATACTTGTGAGCCAATGAACATTATACTGCTGGCTCAGCATTTTGTCTTTTAACCCATCAAATTGGCTCTATACATTTTTACAAATTATTACATCAAACTGTTCAGAATAAAATAAAAAAATATTCTGCACACCTTGTCTTTATTGTACTCTAAGTGAAAATTAAGATGTGTCCACAATCTGACTTTATGTTTGTGTGGCAAAAATCCACTTTCCTCAAGGTGACCAATGAACCCTCTGACTGGTAAATCATCTAATGTTAGAGAAAAAAAGAAGGGACTGTCTCCAAATACTGTATGTATACCAGCTTGCATACATTTTGTACACTATACACGAACTTTATACGAATGATAATTTAAGGCAATTAAATTTCTATTTTCGACTTTTTCAACACAATCAGTGTTTTGTTTCTTATGATTGAGATAATTATCCATGATTATCCAACAAGAAACATATATGAAAAAGTTTGTATCGCATTCGTATAAAATTGATATAATATTTGGAAACGGCCCTAACATGGCACTTTGTTTCGAAAAAAAGAAAGTCATCTTGTTGAAAAAAAATACCTATACTGGATAATAGATACTTGTACAGCTTAGACTGGCATGGTTTGAAAGCTGAACTGTGAATACAGGTCAGAATATTAGTGCCGTTAACAACTTCTCATTTGATTCGTATTATGCTTTTAGCTGCTAAAACACATATCAGGTAGATTGCCCTGCATTGACATTCACTTCTAAACAATGTCAGCTTTATTTAGATTCGAAGATCAAAGAAAGTTAAACTCTATCAAAATGTTTGAAAATCAAACTCATCTTTGTCCAAATATTTTCAATCATACACAAAAAGTCAGAGGCAATAAAAAAACCAACCTATCACAAATTCAAAATAGTATAAATCTTCAATCGCACTTCGCAGTTCTGTGACATCTTTCTGTGACAATTCAACATTGCACAATCTCGAGTTTTCAACTGATTCTATAAAAACAAAAATATATTAATAATGAAAACAAATAAATGGAAGTAAAAGGTCACAATTATCATTAGAAAAATAATGTATGCAGGATCAATTAAAAAAGATTTTTAGGCATGGTTACAAGGCATGGTTACACTTCTCAAGCTCTTCTTGCCTGGTTTCTCATGCGATTTTTACATGGATTGCCACTTTTTTATCCTACTTGACCTTAGATTTTCGAATTTTGGGATTTTGTGTAAATATTCACCATTATTCACTCATCTTCAGTCCAATGAGACTGATTTTACTTGTCAAGATCTTATATTTTTCTTATATGTCAAAGCACTTGTTATACATTTTTCGGAACGGCGATGATTAAAAATTAATAGGTATCAACTGTATTTTGGAAAGAACGTTTTATGTTGAAGTATAAAAAGTCTTTAATATTTTAGTCAATATTTTAGCTTTCCAAAAGCAGTCTTTTATTGACATTATGTAAAATACAAGTAGAACTTTTCTTACGTTTAAACTTCACATCATACATTGCTTTTGCCATACGGTCACCATCAAGGACTTCACCCAATGTCAAACTTCTATGTTCAACCTCAAAAAATAAATATAAAACAGTATTAGCAGGTATAGGGTATTTATGGAAGATATGCCTGCATTCACTTTAAGACCTTATTTATGTTAAATGTAAAAAATAACAGATTTATAAACTAAAAATATTCTCTTGTATTAATTTGGAAAGTCTCTCATGTGAGTGTTATAACTTAAATTTAAAACCAGCCTTAAACCTGGGTCTTAATTAGTTACAAAAATATATGATCTAAAAAATAATGATTACTTTACTTAAAACCATGCAAAGGTAGTGCTCACCTTATCTGGTCTACAAACAGGTAGTGAATAAAAATGATATGTTTCATGTGGATTGAAATATGGACCAACTTTGTTGACAAACATGGGAACCTAAATAAAGAAATAAAGTTTCTTTTTCATTTTCAATGAAGAGAAGTTGTGGGGATGACAGGTGAAGCAACTATTTATTATGCTGGCATTGTCTGGTCTCCAGTCTGGTACTCCACCATGGAGACTAATTATTTAAAAGTTATATAATTATCTCATTAATTACCATAATTACCATTTACCCTTAAGTTGTGATATTTTTATTTGAGTGACTTAATCAAATTGTCCTGAATATAATATTGTTTAAACAACTTTGAAACACTCTTTGTCTCTCCATACCAGAATTTGGAATCAACCAACAATTTGATTAAGTCACTCAAATAAAAATATCACAACTTAAGTTTCTTAAATTTTAAGACTTTCTACGTAGCTTCTTTTGTGGATGTTGGTGTCGCAACTACAAAATTTGTTTAAAAAAGTGTTTGGTAAGGCCAAAAAAAAAATGTCTTGTTTCCGGAAATGCGGGTGACGAAAAAAAAACTCACCCAGCCGGCCGCAAAATATTTTTTTTTTACATTTTTAGATTTTTCTTACACCCTTGATTTTTCTTTTTAAGGAGAAATACAAAACTTATATGTGTGTTTTGCTTCGTTCGTTGATTTTCTTTGTAGGAATAGAGATCTTTTTATAGTTGCAAAATACATAAGCAACCAGCAACTTTTTTTCTCTTTCTCTTTTAGTTTTATGAAATATATGCGATCAAACGCATGTCATTGTTGACAAAACGTTTTGCTTTTTTTTTAGCTTGTCTGAAATATTCAGTTCAAAAAAAGCAATTTTTCTTTGACGGCCGGGTGACTCTCAAAAAAAAGTTCACCCGGCCGATTTCCGGAAACAAGACATTTTTTTTTTTGGCCTTATATTTAAAATAATGTCAAACAGTAATGTACAAGTCAGAGATAAATATTTTTATCATGTTTCAGTTAACATACTCCCAAATTGTTTTCCTTTAAAGTTTTGTATTGGTTGAAAAGAAAAAGTTGTTAAACAGAGACCAAAACTCTCTGAACTTATTTTTGGACAATACTTTACCATTATTGTTCAATTATAACTTATTGGACAAAGGAATTTGGATTAAAGAATTAAAGAAAATTTGGATTTAGTTGTAACTGTTATTTTGTTTTAGCTATGGAAACTTATATTAAACTGTTTTCATATTAGGTTAAATAATTTTTTGATATTTCTCATCTTAGGGTGAGGCAGATAGCACTTTAGTTCAAATTCAAGAACGTTTGATGGGACTTGAAGGCCAAAACAAATCCCTTGAAGCAGAAGTTTCTTCTTTGAAAACTGAAAGAGCAAGCGTTCAAAATTCTGCTGCAGCTCCACAAGAAGAAGTATCCAATCTCAGTCATAAACTTTTGGAAACTGAAGCTCAGCTGTCACAAACTCAATCCTCAATGAAAGAATTGCTCAACCAAGTTGAACAAAAGAATCAAGAAATCCAAGTAATAAATTATTTTTTAATTTTAGGTTTTTTTCCTATTAGATTATTGTTTTCATTGAATTCTGTTTCACGTTTGTGTTTAACCGTCTGTTCTATTATTTCTGTCCATTTTACCATTTTCACAGCTAGTGATCATTAAAATAGTCTCATATTTTTGGTTTTTGGTTAAAATTATTTCCTTCTCATCTTTTTTAGAATCAAGAAGCCTCAAATAAGAAAACACAGAGTGAATTTGAACAATTCAAGAATTCAGTAACACAAACAAAAGAAACTGAACATAAATTAAGTGTTGAACTTGAAGCTGTCAAAGGAAGGTAACAACTTACTTTGTAATAGCTTTTTTCTAAATGTACATTTTCCAATTGATTCTAAATGTGTATTAATTGAAAGAAAGAACTTCTTTTTCCAATTTTTAAATTTAAACAACTAAAAAATTTAGCACCTTCAAAAGAAAGTCAATGTAAATTGTATTTTTTTTAATTTTAGCTTGAAAGATAAAGAGACTGCTTTGGAAAGTCTAAACAAACAAAATGTTGAGCTTTCAGCAGAATTAGCAAAATCTAAAGAAGCAACTGCAGTTGTTGTTGATTTCGTCGACAGTGCTGATAAGGATAAAGAAATAGAAACCTTGCAAAAAAGGTATGAATGTTTTTTTTAGTTCTTATTTTATACAATTTGTTTTCCCAAAATGTAAAAAGGATACCAAGGTTCCTTCACCTGCACTATATATTCCCTTGTTTAATAAACTCTTTAAGCTACTGCAAGCACATTGACTATGCCACTACAAAAAACGTTTTTCTTGGACCTACTTTATTACTGATAGCAAATTAAAAATGTATATTTAAAAATTTCTTTGTTTGGTTTGTTCCTGGCTGTCCAATAATTTGTATCCGAGAACCACTGTGTGGATACCAGGTCATATCTAAATATCTACCATTTAATTTGTTTAATCTTTGTATTGCAGCATTGTCGAACTAGAAGGTCGAGTTGTCACTCTTGATAAGAAGAATGGAGAATTAGATTCCAAGTTGATCAAAGCAAAAAAATCTGCAGAAACTGCTGCTTCTGCCCCAGTCTTGGACGATGGAAAATTGAAAGAGTTGGAAGATGCTTTGGCTGAACAAACTGAACAAAAAAAGAAGTTGGAAGAAAGCGTAGAAACAATGAAAAAGAAGAATAATGTAAGATTTATTTATTTAGTTTGTTTGTTGTTAATTTTCAAAAAGTATTTAAACATTGAAAAAAGATCATGTAGCAAGCCAAGGCATGGTTTTGCTATTTTAGGATCTTCGTGAAAAGAACTGGAAAGCCATTGATGCCCTTGGCAAAGCTGAAGAGGAAATCAAAAAGCAAGAGAAATCTTTGGAAAAAACTATCTGTAAAAGTTTGAAGAGTGTATATCCAGACATGAAACTTCCAAAGACAGACGGTGGCCTCCAAAAGTTCTTTGAAGAATTCCAAACATCTTGTACGCAATATACTACTGAACGAGAAACCTCTACCAAAAGCGCAATTGAAACTTTGAAATCGGCAAATGAAGATTTGCAAAGACAATTAGAGGAGCTCAGCAATAATCAAAAGAGTGTATGTCTTTTACTTTTTCAAGTATTTAAAATATTGAAATATGTTTTGACATGCACGAAAATAGCGGTATTGACACTGACATTGACATTTACACTGTTACAAAAAAACTACCATACAACATGACTGATATACGACATGACTGCAATATTTGACCATTTCTTTGATCGTTTTATTTATCCTGACATTACTGATATTTAATTATGACGAAAACCTCACTAAACTATTTCACCATTAGTTATTTCACATTCCACACAGCTCTTTGCTTTGGCCAACAGTTTATAAACCTTGCATCCAAATTCAAAATGGTGGAATTTCCATTAAAATATTGAAAAATAATCATTTCTTTCTACACAATGTTTTGTTTTTTTCTGAAATTTTTGTTTTTGCAAAATATTTTCTTGATCGTTCTTTTCTTATTATTTGTTCAGGATGCAAGCAGCAACAAGGAGGTAGAAAAACTCAAAAATGAAAACGACAAATTGAAATCCGTACTGAATGATACGGTAAACATAATTTGCAATTTATTCATTTACTTAACCACTGATACACCAAAAGAATTAGTGTATCAAGAAACACCAAAGCTCTACCTGATTTTGCAAGAGATTTTAACAATCAAAAATTGAGTTATGTTTGATCTTTTAGGAAACATTACTTAGCCGTCTACAATCTGGCATTGATACCGAAGTCAAGAGTTGGGAAAAAAGAATAGAAAATAAAGACAAAGAGATTGATCAACTCAACACAAAAATGAGTTCAATGGAAGAAACAATGAAAGAACACGGTTTTGAAAAAGAGGTATTTTAAATTTCATAAGCTTAATATTCATCACGTTATCTTCAAATTAGGTGTTTTTTGAGGAAATGCAGTATTGGTATTGATCTTTCTAATAATACTAGTAGAAATTTCACACATTTATAGTCTGTTTTTGTTTAAACCACGTGTCTGACTATCATGGCTATGATTACATATTCAAATAGTGTTCAGTTTGCATACACTTCAAGCTTCCACTACTGTTCATCTTAACATAACGCTGCTTACATTTTTGATTAATTTTTAACCATACCTGTCAATCATCATCATTCATAAAAACTTTCATCGTACAAATGACTGAAATTTTATAACTACAAACAACCCTCGCATCACTTTTTAAATACAATGATTCTCCAGGAAACACCACACCATCATGACGACACTCCTAGCAAAAAGAAACACGGGTGGACTTACAAACTAACCAAAATTATTCACCCAAAGGTATATAATCAATCATACATATACATTACACCATGCACCACCATCAGTTTAATAAAGTTTAATATTTTATGTCAACGAGAATGATGGGACTGAAGTGTCCTTGAATGGTACTTAGGAAAAAAATGGTCACAGGTGTGTGCTGCTGGACTGAGTATCATTTTTCGAATTCCAGCGGCACATCTCTGTTGTTCCATAGGGTCAGTACCCCCTAAAAATGTCTATTTGTCTTTAAAGTTTTCCGTAGTAAAGTCTCTTAAACGAGTTTGGAGAACGAAGCATGGAGACAAAAATTGAGCCCATGTCGTTCTTTAGTACTAAAGTCTCTAAAAATCGCTTGAATAAAAGAGACAAATTTTAAGAGACTTTACAGAAGAATGTCCCTTACTTACCTGCTCCATGAGCGAGTGATAAAAGATAACACTGTTAAGCACCCGAGATTAAGTTTATGAGATTTTATAACCTGATAAAATTGTTTTGAAAAATGTTACTTTAGGCTAGTAGTTGAATGACTTATTAAAGTATGATTAGAAGCTTCATGTTAATTTAAAAACTATATATTCGACCTTCAATACAAGAGGTAGAGTTTTTAAATTAACATGAAGCTTCTGATCATACTTTTCATCATTAATTGTTTTAGAGGGGCATAATATTTAGTACTTTACTTATTCTTATTGGCCATATTATACAATATCTTTGCTGAAAGAGGCAGCACATCAGCAAATTTTCTTATCCTAATATATGTTAATGTTTTTTAAAATATGTTTCATGTTTGTTGTAGTAATGTTTTTGTTGATTGTAACTAGTTTATTGTTTTTGGAATTTCACTGTTTTTACAACTTTGAGCAAATTTTTGAGTATTCTTCACTTTCGATAGATGGAAACTACACTAAAGGAAACACAGAAAGAACTTGAGAAAGAAAAAGAGGAAAAACAGAAAATTCAAGCTTCCATTCAAGAGGTTAATTTAATTATTTTAAATCTACATACCAAAAAAAGGGATAATGGCTATATGTAAATGTTAAACATCGTAATGAGTTTATTCAAGTCTTTTCAAACTGTTTCATTCTATTACATTTTTCGAATATCGCGTATTTCTTTTTTTCCAGTTTGAAGCAAAATTGAAGACTGCAGAAAGCAACCTAGAGGAATCTAACAAAAAGGTAAAGTTTTTATCAAACTCGATCACTAGTGTCATTTTCACTCAAAAGAACACAATCCCTTCTCAATAAACAATGAATAATATCACGAATCTTTAAAATCTTAATTTTGTTTTATTTTGAACTATTTTTTACATTCTAGCTCGAAGCTGCATCTGCAGATACATCAAAATCCGACGAAATTAGCGCTAAACTGAAGAAAACTGTCTCAGAACGGGACTTGGTTATTCGTGAGTACAAAAAATCCAAGGACTCGGTTGCGAAACTTGAAAAGGACCTCAAAACTAAAGATGGTAAATTGTCAGGCATAACAGACGAACATAAAAAAGAATTGAAGAAGTTACAAGATCAAATTACTGCAGTCGAAAACACAGCCAAAGTCAGTGGCAAGGGCGACAAGGACAAAGATAAGCTGATCAAAGTGTGTATTTCCTTCAATAAATTCTATAGATTGCAATAATATGCAATATGCAAAATTAGGCAGATTTGGCGGGAATTTATTTTGCCTTTCGCTGAGACTTTAGGTTTGGTATAACCAAAAAAAAATTATTTGGTGGAAATTTAATTTGGCAAATGAAGAAACTCTTCCGCCAAAATTTCTACCAGCCAAAATTTGTTACCCTAAAGTATTTTTTGTCCTGTTTCAAAGATCAAAAGATCAGAACTTGATCACGAAAACCAACATTTTTATCTATATGTTTGTTTTAGCAATTATACATTGAAATCGAAGAATTGAAAGATGACTTGCGTGAGGAACGTGACCGTGTTATCGTGGACATTGAAACGCCTGATTCTGAGGTATTAAACCCAAAGGAAGAGAATGAATGTCTTCGAAATGAATGAATTTTGGGTCATGTTGCTTTTTGTTTTAGAATTATTTTTTTATATTTTTTGACATAAATAGCAAAGTATGTTTTTAATATGCAATGTTTTTAAAAGCTAGGAATGCACTTCACATGCACTCACACAGACTGTAAAAAATACACGTACGCTATGCACAACTTTACTTAATTTTATACGACAGACAATGACTGAAAATTCATTCGTATTCATCGTACAGTATTTAATTTCATCATTATATTTCAATCAGTACATTTTTAGTTTTGTACAAAATCCAGTCACCACATTTGGTTAAAACTATTATACAAACAGAGAAAGGACGAATCTCTCGCCCAATTATAAACCCCATCCCCTTTCAAGTTGCATAACGAACTAAAATATTTCTTTTTCTTTCTATAAAGAACCTTCACAGGCAAGTGGAAACATTAACCAGTGAACTACAGCAAGAAAAAGAAGATCGATTTAACTTGAGCATCAAATTGAACGACCTCGAGCAATCTTATAAAGAAGAACAATCGGACAAAGACAAGGTATGTATTTACTATGGTCATTCTATTGCCTCGGTTTATCTGGAGATTTGAGAGGTTTGAGATTTGGATCGACATGTTCTGTGGTCATCATCGAACAAGCTTCGAGCGTATTGCTTTGCTTCGTTCATTTTAAATTTTACGTCATACGTTATTTCCATTATCTAATTTTGATCAGAACTTATCTTCAAAATACTATTATGATTGGCTGATTCTGTTATATTTAACCTTAAAATGCATCTATTATGTATTTTATTTTGTCTTTCGTATTTCTAGGTCTTGAACTTAGAATCTAAATTAAAAGCAGCTGAAGCCAAGATAGGCGTAAGTAATGTAATCAAATCTGATCATGAAGCAAAATACCTACCTAAGCATAGGTACAGGGCTACTCAGTTAGATTTTGGCATACTTTTGAACTTGTTCAACCTGCACATAGTTTTGTTTTGGCGAGTGAAATTTATAAACAGGACTGAACACTAAAATTGCTGAAGTTTGAGATCAAGCACGTTGAAGAATCGGTCTATTCATGGAAGATATTTTTATATTCTACAAAGTCTCTTACAATATGGAATCTATAGTTATTTAATTCTGACCGAAATTTGATTTTTAGGAACTAGAAACGAGTAATAATAGCGCCATCGAAAACGAAATAGAAGATGCAATGCAGGTATACTTTACTATATGTCATTTTCATTGATCAAATGAATTATTCATTATCCGTTACGTAAACTTGTTTACGGAAACATCCCAGTCCGTCGTTTGTTACTAGTTTTTAACAATAAAACCAGTAGCAAACAACCGGCTTTTTAAGATGTTTCTGTAGAAAAGATTACGTAATGAATGTGATGAACATTTGTGTTCTTTACGAACTGAAAGCACTTTTATGTTTTTTATTTCGAATGTGTTCTGTAGTAATGTGCATGTTATCAATGTCTTTTAGGCCCGCATGTAAAATAGCACTTAAAATTCACGCGGCGTACTTTTTTACCTCAATTGTACTCTTAACCGTATAAGTCGACTAACCGATTCTTTCGTTTTTGAGTTTTTAACCGTCTCTTTCGTTTTGTTTCATTGTTGTTCTACTACCAAGGATGTATAATAGAACTCTGGATAAACATCTTAATAAAACGGTGGAGAACAAGGCATTGTTTATCTGTTGTTTCGGAAAACAATTGATGTTCCAGCATTGTCCGCAAAGGACAACTGTCATGGCGG
>JAUJPO010098555.1:0-23181 GCA_032270745.1 Tiaropsis multicirrata | reverse complement strand
ATCAAAGAATACACTGGAATACAAGCCCAGCCTGTCTTGGTGTAAAATCTTTGTACAAAGTTCTCTCGCCTCCTTTTCCCCCCGATTCTTGTCCAAGTCCCTTACTCTCGGGGAAATAGGGAAATCGGATAAATATCGGAATGTGGAGAACATAGCCTGTACAAGTTTAAATTCACTCGCCCGATATTCATTCGAAATACAGACACAGTTTGATACAGTCTATTGGCGTAAGTGGGTGGCGGTGGGCGGAAAAACCGAGCACTGGAAAATAATAAGGAGAAAGAAGAGAAAGCGCATCGTTTTAAGAAAAATTTCCTTTAACAAGAAATTTTTAATAAAAGTAAATACACATGGATGAATTGGTTTTCTTTATCTTGCAAAAGAATCTTTGATGTTTCTCTAAAGTTACTTACTTTACTGTGATTCCAACATTTTTCAAGACTATTTAATGCTCTGTTCCATTCATTGTCTTGAAACTTGGCTCCTCTGTACAAATTTTTATGGACATGTACTTTGTTTTCTGACCATTCAGAAATAAGCCAATGGACTGTGTTTTTGCTTTATGAAGAACTCGCTCTGCCTCGGAGATGGTTTCGTCAAGTAGAGCGATGTCATCCGCAAAATCTAGACCAGCAAGGTGGATTGGGGGATGACGACGATTCTGGCGTCTGATCAGCATTGTTCCATCAGTGTCGTTGATTGCTTTTCTTAGAACGAAATCCAGCACCGTGATAAATAGGAATGGAGCCAGAGGATACACCTTGCAATACACCTGTGACGACTTCAAAGAAATCGGTTTCGCCTTATTGTTTGAGAACAGTTGCATCGACTAACTTTAGTGCGTTTACGATCGATGCTGTCAAACGCTTTTCTGAAATCGATGAAGGTAATGGTAATGGTAATGGTTCTTTATTTCTTCAATGATTCTTCGGAGTGCAAGAATTTGAACGTGAGCTGCGAAATCCGTTCTGGTTGGAACGTAGGCTGCTCTCATCCTCTAACGAAACGTGCTTCTTATAGAGGATATGCTAAATAGTCGCAAATTCTTCTGTCCATACAAAATAACTGTTCAGAGGCCTTTCCAGCGCCGGAAAAAAAGATCTGTAATTTTCACTCTCCACTCATGGAAAAAGACATCTGTTAGATGCGGAAATTCGGGCTCCTGGAAAAAGACATCTGCTAGATCCGGAAATTCGGGCTCCTGGAAAAAGACATCTGTTTGATGGTGAAAATTTGCGTTCGTGGAAAAACACATCTGTTCGATGTGTGAGAGGATAAATCACTCCTGGAAAAATAGTTTTTTTTACACTATTGCTCCTATATTTTTCTAACAGAGTGTCTGCTTTTTATTTAAAAATGCGCTCCTGGATTTTCTTAACAGAGATTTTGCTAAAATTGGTGCCTATTTGATCTCCTGGAAAAATATTACAGACATTTGAGAAAAGTCCGCAAAATCCAGAAGCAATCATGAAAAGAACCACATATATTTCTCCAGAAAGAACATTTTAGGAAAAAAATCAGGACAAAATTACTTTTTTCCAGGAGCTATTTGTATATAACACATATTTTTTCCAAGAGCTAAATTTTCTCATAGAACAGATGTATTTTTCCAGGAACCAAAAGTCAAAATAACAGATAGTTTTTTCCAGCCCTGGAAACGCTTCTGAACAGTTATTTGATGTTTTCTAGCCGTCGGCTGCTCTTGAACTTTGGTCAAAAGGTTGTAGACTTTTTTTAAAAAGCAGAAAATTAGCAAAAACACAGTATAACCTTCCTCTTAACCCCACTCATTGCTTTTGAAAGTGGTTTGCTTGCATCTGGTAGCATTAATTGACCTTGTATACATCAACTTTGAAGGAAAAAGCTCATTTTTAAAAGTCTACGGACCTTTTGTCCAGCATTGTACAATAACGAGGTTACGCAAAAAGCTATCTGCGACGTTTGACGCGTGTGTAGAGACTTGTACATAATTCGTCTAAGCAAAACTTGTAATCAAAATATTATGTACAGACTGCCACACACGCGTCAAACGTCGCAGCTAGCTTCTTGTGTAAATTCGCTCATATGTGAATTGGCTGTTCATTTTCTCTCTTCCATCTTTCTTCTATGATCTTATCAATTTTCGCTTTTAACTATTAATCATTCATATTTAGTGTAACTTGTTCTTACTAGAACATACATGAGTATGATTGTATGTAAGACGTAGGCCTTCTTAACGTTCTTTCTTTGTAAAGGACTTTAGGTTAGGTAAAGTTAGGATTGTTTTTTGGTCGTACAGTCTGTGAAACAAACTACAAAATTGTGTTTAGCTATGTTTCTGGGGAAAGACTACCATAGTCTGTTTCAGCATTTTTGTTTTATTTCATTTCTTATAAAAAACATTAAAAAACTTTTTCCTCTCCTAATGTTTTTTTCGAAAATTTGTTGTTCACTTCTATGTACCAACAATATGTAATTATAGTGTTTAAGTTTTTGGAGTCTTGTTATCTCTGCTTACTTTTATAAAAAGGGTTTTCATTTTGGTCCCTTTTTTCCTCTTTTAGAAGAAATGGGAGAGAATGTTTCCTATTACTTTTGCTTGGAAAAATAACAACAATAATTTTGAAGAACTTTTTGTTTAAAATTGATAGAAACACGAGATTATTACATATTATTACAAAGAATTTTTTACTTGAGATGGATTAGGATAAATTGGATAGATTTTTCTTTTCAAATGATTATGGTTGAAAATTTGCGGTTTTATAATGTTCAACGTCTGGTTTGGCTTGTGGTGTATGTTTTGATCGCGTGGCTTATTAATAGAGGTCACTTAACTCTTTCTAAACATATAATTCCTCTGCCAAATTGAGACCATGTCGTTTTTTAGTATAAAAGTCTCTAAAAATTGCTTGAATAAAAGAGACTAATTTTTGTCTCGATGCTTCGTTCTCCAAACTCGTTTAAGTTTAAGAGACTCTACTACGGAAAACTTCAACGACTTCAATGGGCTCAATTTGGCAGCTCTAAACGGCCCAGCCTGTCCTCCTGGACTGACAAGTTCTCTGTCTGACAGCTGAAATTAGGAAATTAAACTTTTTGAAAATAAGAACTCTTTAAAGGTGTTTTTTGCTGTTTTTTGCTGTTTTTACGCCATTTCAAGGTTAAATTTTTCAGCAACCGCCAAATTAAATAACCGCCATCCGCCAAATTAAATTCCCGCCAAAATTAGTTCCTTTAGATTAAGGTGCTCTCTGTATCCGCCAACGGATACAAGTGGCTTTGCAACAGTTTCAAAAGTTAAATTATTGGTAAATTTTTTTGGAATCTTCAATTTCTTTACGCATTTCTTCATTTTGTTGTTTTCACAAATCTTTCATCCATCATCTGCCAGTTTATTGTTTTACTCAATGAGTTCACACAACAGTAAATGCTAATTGGAAAAGCAAGTAAGATTTATTCAAACAATTTTCTCCCGCCTTTCTTGTCTTTTCTTACGAACGTCTGTGAAGAACATTATGTTTTTCAATTTCTAATATTTTGTTCTTTTTTTTAACCAATTTGTTTTTTTATTGAACAAGATGGTGCTCGCAGATTTTCTCTGTATTTTGGCAGTCTTTTTTATGATTTTCAAACAAGAATTCATTAGATTTAAAAATCATTTTTAGAATGTTTTCGGTTTTAACAAGATTTGTACAAGGTTGGATTCACATTCATTTCGTGTTTGTTTTCAGTTTTTACAGTTACCAGTAACGCTGTTTTATAGGGGAACGGTTACTTTTTTTATCTGATTAATTTCCGCGACATAAGATTACTATTTTTAGCAAAAAGAATTCAGCGAAATTTCTCAAAATTGCTAACTCGCAAAATTTAATCTCGGAAATGGACTATTGGTATATATTGGTATATTCTTATACAAAGTGTAGTGTAATTTGATGACGTCTTTATTTGGTTCGTTCATTTAGTCAATTTGTCTGTTTTCATATGATATATTATATTATAAGTTCACTCACTGAAAATAAATAATGTGCAGGTTGAAACGGGTCCATAGAGTATCTCAAAATGTACCCTAAAGTAACCTAGTTGCCCTGTACGTATTCTTCTCCAATCAATTGTTGCTTTTGATTTCAGATGAGGTCCATCGGTCTATTGCAAAGTCTTTCTTAGTCTGTACCCGCACTAACTTTTCTCAATTTCACAAAGCTCATATGAGAAAAAAATAGTATGGTAACATTCACAGCTTGAATTTCCCACCAAAAATGACAGTTTAGAAATTAAACCAATCAAATTGCACGAATTTCAACTTGCGCATAAAAATAATAGGCGATTTCAGCCAATCAGCATTTTCTTCAAGATCTTGAAGAAAAATCAAGCTTATGAGAACTATCTACTTCTGAATCAGTTTAAGATCTTAAGTCTTTCACAGGTAGCTCCATTACCAACCGTACCATACAGAAGAGAAAAAAACTAATTGGTTTTTTTTTCTCTGTTATGAGTTTCTTCGGCGTCGAATAATGAACTGTTGCCTTCATTTTATTCTTGTATTAGTATTTCTACCACCCCCCCCCCCCATCCCTTCTTTTTGCTTTTCATTTTTGCGCTGTACATTTGAAAAAATGGGAAAAGATTTCGTTCAATGAAGAAATATTATGTCATACCCATTGTGAAAATTTATATTTTAATTCACAATATGAATTTTTTTCTAATGTTTTTTAGGTCCTTTCTTCCTTTTGTGAAGAATCGTCTGCCCCTTCTTTACATGCTAAAATGAAGCATTGCATTTAAAAGGGTATAAATAGAGAGTTTTATTTTCTATACTGTAACTTTCTTAGATTAGAAATTATATTCCTTTTCTCGTGCTAAAAGCTAAAAGTCTTAGGATTTCATTTTCTTTGATATAATACTAGACATTTTTAATATTAATAAAACCCCTCGCGTGTGTGTGTTTTATTAAGCCCCGTGCGTAATACAAAAGAAAGGAGAAACGATTTTAAGGGGTTTTAGGAGGTTTTGATTTTTTCGTAAATTTTGATTTGAAACTCTTTTTTTTTGACATTCTGAAATTTAAAGGAGAAAGGTCTTGTATTATAACTCTAAAGACAAATGAATATTTTATGAATATGTTTTTTCCAATGAGGACAAATTTCATGTTTATTTTCCACTGGATCTGTTTTGGACCTTTTTTTCGGTGAATATGACACAGGGATTTTTCCATATCTTCGGTAAGTGCATGTCCGCTTATTGAAAAACTTACTATTATATATATGCAGACAGGCAAAGTATGTTGTTGAATTGATTCGGACCATTAATAATTTGTGAGGGAAAATGGCTAAAAAAAGGAACAATAGTTGATAAATTTAATGTTTGGTATATGTGAATTACTGAAACATGAGAATTTATGTAAATAAGTTTTCAATTTTTAAAGGCTGTGTTTAAAATGTGAGAAAATTTTGAAGATAGAAATTATGAAGATACAAACTGTCGAATGCTTCTTTTGAATATTTCGAGAGAATTAAATTGAAAGACATGAAATATGGGGATTGCCTTTATGATTGAATGATTGTAGATTTTAGTATAGAAACTATGCGATTGTTGGGGAAATTGAAATCTATTGCTTATTGTCCGAAAGATTCATTCGATAGCAATACATTGGTAAATTGGTGATTTAAGATGTTTGTTTTTTCAATGGGAAGTAGAGCGCCCACCGTATTTGTGATATAGGGGGGGGGGGGGGCAATTACTGTATATAATTGTTCGTTGTAGTTTCAGATTTCTTATAAAGAGCTGTTTGGAAATTTTCTCCACTGTTCGATATTCTATAAGGATTTGATCTGATTTGAGAACAACTAAGGGACCGACACTGTTCAACTGTTGTAAAACGTAAAACCAAGCTATTTCTAAAAACAGCACCGCGTCCTCATGAGGCTTAAGGGGGTTTTCGTATGATGATTTTTTGGAATTTCGAATATTATATTATAAGCGTATGTACTGAAATCTGTTGCAATTGTCAGTAAAAACCGGTTACAACCGTTTATATGTAGAAACCAGGATAGGACGAAAGAAACAAAAAGTAAGTAAGTGATAATGTCCTGGTTTCTATATGGAAGAGATTTTTACTGACAATCTTTTTGCAGAATTTGTATAGGAATATACTGAACTAGCCTGGAGACACATGCAATCATCTCTTCTTCTTATATACTGATGGTGAAACCTCTAGATTTGAATTCCCAATTTGATCATGATTTGATTGACAGTTCATAATTAATATCCCCGAATGAAAATTCTCACATTGTTCTAATGTAATGTCATAAAAATCTGTCAATCAGATCGGTTAAAAAAAACGAGTCCAAAACGGACTCGTTGGTTTCACCCGTCGTCTTATTCAACATCCAATAAATATAAAAAGACGACGGATCTCCTGTCTAATACTGAACCTGCAAAATGCTTCAACCTATAATAAACAGAACGAGCCGGTATGGTTAACTTGTCATAGTATAATAAATCACTCAGCTGGGAGACGAACATCTTAAGAACATGTCAAGGCTGAAATTAAGGAGAAAAGATTCTACTGGTATTGAAAGGGAGGATTTTACAACACTTTACCCATGTCGACACACCGAACTTCAGGGGAGGCCCTGATACGGCTTCGTCTTCTTCTCGTCTTCTCGTTCAAGCATATGTTTGCCTTCCATGTCTTATGGTTGGAGACGAACATCTTAAGAACGTGTCAAGGTTGAAATTAAGGAGAAAAACTTTTTACTGGTACCTGCAAGGGAGGATTTTTCAACACTTTAATAAAAGTGTCCCAGGTGAATAACGTTCTGATGTTGAAACAACATTGTTTGGACGTTAAAACAATGTTCCGTGCCTACTTGGGCTATGCAATACAAAAGAGACAAGGCAATTTTTTGTTGTTTGGACTCGTATGCATAGGAACGTTAATAAGAACACCTAAAAATTAATCCAAATGTTGGTGTTCTTATGAAAGAACGTTTAGACGATTTTGTACTTCAAAAACTCATTGAATGTATGTGGTTCAAGGCTTTGCTAATTGTCTGCCGTTTATGCAGTGCGCTGAAAAATCATGCGATGACTGTTATCGTGCTTACTGGTGCAAAGAATTTGTCTAATGTTGACAATTTCCCAACCTTGAATTATGACAGCAGACAAGTGAGCAGACAAGACTGATGAACATTATTTTGTTTTGGAGATATTTTATTGCACTCGATTTATTTCTGTCGCGTTTGGTCATTAAGCCAAAATCGCTACCTAAAAATCTTGATGGCCAATTTTTGACGGCATTTTATATCAAGCAACCATAGTTTGATGTCATGCACGGATTTTCACTGTCCATTTTTTACAACCCTTACAAATTGATTAAAAGAATCGTTAACGATAACCACTTATCTAGCTGGTGTAGTGAAAAAACACCCTTTTGGGTTTCTCAGTTATTAATGTTTTAATGAGGTCGTAATGGTCTCTTCAACTCACATGAAATATTTTTTAATTCCAAAGGGTGATATCGCAACAACGTTTGCAGAAAGGGATTCTTTTTTCGTTCCATTACAAAAAACTAACTCTAACAATAGCGTAGCAATTATTAAATACCAATTCCCACATCAACTGAGTACTACTTGGAGAAACTTTTTAGTCTGAACTCGGCCTAAACGGCAAAATGATCTATTAAAGTATAGAAGAGGGAGGGAAAAAATAACAAGCACAATAAAACAACGATACAATTGGTATGCTTTTCTTATATCATAAATATATACCTCTGAAAACAGTGCTTCAAATAAAAAAAATATTATTACTGCTGATCCGATTACTCGATATTATAATAAAAGAAGTGATAATGATACGGAATGGAGTTTATAATTAGTTGTCCCATTGGGTATTACATTTGGATGATAATAGGAAGTTGGATTAATAGTCGGTTTATCTATATTGCGCTATTTTTCCTTTTGGATGCGTATATAGTATACTGTGTATATTATAACTCTTGTTATGCGTTATTCGATGTGCGAGTTAGGTTGGTTTGTTTTGTTGGTGTATTGAAGTGTTTTGCTGATATATAAGTAGCGATATAATTTATCTTCCAATTTGAGATCACGTCGTTCTTTAGTACAAAAGTCTCTAAAATTCACTTGAATAAAAGAGACAAAATTTTGTCTCGATGCTTCGTTCTCCAAACTCGTTTAAGAGACTTTACAACGGAAAACTCGAGTGGTCTCAAATTAGCAGGTCCACAACCTCTATTTGTGGTAAATCCACCTTTTTTATAAGAAATGTCATATAAGAACATTAGGTTTTCAAAAGTCAAAAGGTTAAGAATGTACTGATTTGAGGAAAATTACTTAAAAACAAGTTAAGAATTGATTTAAAAAAATTCTTAAGACACCCGAAGGCCTGCATCTTGGTCACTGTTCTAATAAAATCATTTGATAGCCCGTATAGTAGAAGTTACAATCCGGGACTAAAGGTCTGTAAACCTCCTTGCTCCTTCTTTCAAGGTCGATGTAAACAGGCTAATTAGTAGCATATGTAAACAGACCGCTTTCCAGAGTCTTGTATGAGCTTAAAGGGACATTTCTGTTGTATTTTCACTGATTTCTTGCTAGTCCAAGGTTTTAAGACAGCGAAGATCCTGAGAAATCCTGTGTTATACTCAGTTCTTTTTCGCGCTTAGCCTTAGGTAGTCAGTCAGGGAGTTTAAATAGGTTATATTCTTAAAATATTAAAGCGAAATCAAATCTAGCTAATCAAATTTAGTAATATGCATTGCTCGATAACCCCCAGAATTATGTTTCAAATTAAATTTACCAATTTCCGCGTACATTGTACAACAAATTTTATTTCTTAAAATCCAACTTCCTTTTCTTTACCATAGAAAATTCTTCATCCAAATTAATTTAACTCCCTATCGATGGTCTTAATCTTATTTTATTTCTTCGTTTTTTTTTATATTCTATATAATTCCTAAAAGTGATTTTTTTTTAATATGTTGTTGGTTACTCAAGTGGTTGTTTTCCACAATTCTGGTCGATTGGTTCTCTTTTTATATAGGGTACCTTATCGGACAAAAGCGACGAAATTTTTTGTAGGTGACGAAAATTTTGTCGGACGAATAATTTTGTCTGACGAAAAAAAAGTCTAAATCTAAAATTTGCGTTTTTTGGACAAAAGTGACGAAAATATTTGTGGGTGACTAGTCCGACATTGTTTTGTCCGATAAGGTATGTCACGCCTGTCATAGCCAGGGATGACGCCAAATTTGTGTATGGGTGCAAACCTGTACGGCATAGTTATTAACTATTGACAATGTGAATAGATAACTTGCGAAAGTTGTTTATTGATAAATTTTTCAAAATCATTGCTGACCGAGTCGTTACAGAATATGTTTAGCTTGATGAGAATGATTATTCAGAGGAGTTGACGCAAAATAGCTACTGCATTTGTGTCCTTTTTCAAGGTTTTAATGGGTATGGATTTTTAAGGGAGTACAATCCCCTCAGTTATGAAAGTTTAATAAGATTTAAGGATATCTTCCAGATTTTCCCGTATCTCTTCGAACCGGCTTCTTTGAAACGAAAAAATTGTTGGTGCGGGCGGGAAAGAGGAACCGGGAAAAAATTGTCAATACCCGCTTCATTTATCCCATTCGTGATAAGTATTCAAATATGAAAAGAAATTTTCCCTTTGTATAACAATAACAAAAAGGCTAGGAGCAAGTAGGAAAGAAGTAACATAGATTTATTAAATCGTATCTAAAGTATTAAATTTCTTTTCAACCTTTTGTGTTGTCTTGGTCCGCGTATCAGAATCCCTGTGTCCCATTGAATAGAAATGCAATGTTTTCTTTATAAGAATCTTAGTAGCAGCACAAGTATCAATCTTTTTGGATACCAAAGCATTTTTAATATGAGCATCAATTAGTATTCCAAATTCATTTTCACGACTGACTTATAAATTGGAGAATCTTTGACTTTATAACTTGAACGTTGTTTTTTTTTTGAGGGGGGGGGGGCCTAGTATACGTTTTCTTGTTATTAGAAACAAGATTATCCGTTGTGTAGGGTTTACAATAAGAAAGGGGGTAGAAAGGTGCTACATTTATACTGTTTTGAAGAAAACATTTTGAACGTATTTGTACGAAAAAATCACTGAAAAGAAAAATCAAGTTATTTTGTTGTGTCGCGGCGGTATTTTTATCCTAATAGTATCTGTTTTTTAATACAAAAATGTTGATTGGTTTTTTTTTCTGATATACGGTATAGTATTTTAAGACTTTAATTAAAATACAATTTTTTTAGTCGGTTGGAAGAGTTGACTTATTGGCTTCTAGAGATTATAAAGAAAATGGGCTAGATCGACTAGAGAAATAGTTGATGATATTAGCGCTTATTGGTAAAATGAAGCTACTTTCCGGTATTCAAGAGTTCATCTTTTGATTTGCCGGCTATGTAATCTAAAGCTGACTGCTTTCAAGACTTGTCCAATTGGTGATCATTTTGTCTGGAGCCCTTTAAAGGAAGTTTATACTAAGTTTGAACAAAAAGTTTTTTTCAACTTCTAGTTTGTTATATGAAATGTATTGCGCCATTATTAATCAAATAAGATCATTTGTAATACTGTAGAGCGAATCATAGAACGTCCAGTGAGGACTTCCTCCTCAGATGTTCTCAGATGTTCTTCTTAATTTAAGCCAAAAAGTGTTCTTAATTTTTTCTAAAAACAGGCTTGAAAATATAGGCTTCTTTATCTATATTTTTAAGATACTTTGGATTTTTAACGCTAAAAATATTCTTAACATTTTTGACTTTAAAAACTTTGTTCTTTTATGGTTTCTTCTTATAAAAAAAACATTTTTTTCAAATTTCACCTTTTCCATAATACGCAAAAGCAGCTCGATCAGGCTTTAAATATTAATCGATCAGAGATAATTGATAAAATTAATTGATTAATTAATTCCTCAATTATCCATTAGTTACTCCCATTTCACTATCCAATGTCCCATTTATTAGAATATTTTTATACTCTGATTTTTAACGTATTGCTGGAGCAAAGCAATTAATAAGGTATGCTAAGCAAAAATTAGTTTCCTTAAAAAACACAATGTTTAGATGTTGTTTTTTTCCAGTAATAATCTTCTTGATTTGAGAAGAGATGTAGATGCTTGTTCATCATTAGAGTACAGTAGTTTTTTGTGGCTTTATGGTATTATTATTAGAGAAGAGAAAAAACAATATTTCGGATATTTTGAATCAGAGGCGGATACAGAAGGTACTCAAAATATTTGACGGGGGTTATTTCAAAAAAAAAAATCATTCTGTAACCGCCACTGTGAATACAACTATTTCAACGCACTTCACAAATTGACCCATACAATAACAACTTCTGTTTTGTTCCAGTCTTTCCATTTTTTAAGTGGCTTGCTCGGCTAGCTATTAACTACTGAAGTGAACATGTGAGAAACAAACCCCGGAAATTTCGAACCACCAGGATTTTTACGTCATGTTGAACATATGTTTATATACATGCAACAACATCATTGTAAATTTCCCGTGGTGAAGTAGTCTCTACCCAGAATTGTAAAAAATTCTATTTTATGCTGCCGCTACGGAAATGAATATCGGGTGTGTGTGTACAGACAACTGTGTCTTCTGCTCATCCCCCTTTTCTTACTGCCAATCGTTTTAAAGTGATGACAGATTGGACGTTGTCTTGCACACGGTAGTTGATTGTCAACTTCGAGTTGGTGCTTTTAATGTTGGTACGAACATCTGGACCCGGGGGGGGGGGCACTCAAGGTAAAAGACCTACCGGACGTGTGGCCCTTAAGGGTAGATTGGTCGACGTTCTGACAAAACCCAGGTGCACTGTAAGGGTAGAAAATTGAAAAAACTTTTGATAAAACTGGGAAGAAATTGCCAAAAACTGCACTGCAAGGGTCGCTTTTTCAGCAAATTTTGCACTTCACTGTAAGGGTACGCGATTTTGTGACCCCGATTTTTTTCCGAACGTACGGTAGTTTTGAGACCGAGTGGTGACTTCCAAATATTAAGAAAACCATTTGAACCGTTTGTTTATCTGATTATAAGTATACCAGGTTTTAATCAATAATAGCTATTCCTAATACCCCCTCTCGAAAACTGTCTCCATACTCCAAATACTGTAGGTATCGCAAAAAATAATCTTCTTATTTCAAAATCGTTTTGCATAAATATAACAATTCAAACGGTTTAAGCCTTTTCATCGGCAATCCAATTGAGTGATTTTCCCTGGAGAGCGTGCACTAACTGCAAATCAAGTTTTATGATTATTAAAAAAAAAGATGGGTCACTGGAGTCAGGTGGTACAACTATGGTCAAACAAGCACCAATCTCTTTGTGGCGTTCTTTTGTCTGATAAGGTAACTTTTCCAAGGCCTTTCGGAGGGCTAGCCAAGGGTAAGGGGACCTTTAGGGTAGATATTTCGTTATAAGGATCAAATTTTGCACTGTATAGACTATAAGGGTCTGTCTTCGGAACCAAAACTTTGGCCGAATGTCTGTTAGTTTTGAGTAAAAATTCCACCCCCGCACCCGACCAACGTTTATAGTTTAAAATGTAAATGTATTATTCGATTAGTATAAACTAGGCTTTAGGAGATGTCCTTTGTCGAGATTATTTTTCAAAACTGGAGTAACCCGTTTGTTGTTTATCGTAAAAAGGGCCAAGATTACGTTGCCTCGCTCGCTTCTATTTCTTATACCTCGAAATATTGGGATCTCATAAAATTTGATTGATTAATATTTTACCTTTCAAAATGAAAGAATCTTGTTTTCAAAATAAAAAATCGTTACTTGTCCACAAAAATCTAATTTATAATCTATAAATTTCAATTCTTTCCTGTCACTGTCAGACCCTTATAATTTATTCATCAAGTTCTAAGAGAAATGTGAAATTGTTTCTGCGTGCTCAGTTAGGGCTCTCCACTGTCTCATAATTGGACAAACCTGGGAATATCTCATATTTTTTGAAAACCTTTTCGTTTTACATTCTCCCTTAATATTAGAATCTTGTTTTTTACAGAAATTGAATATTTTAATGTATGTATGGTGATTTTTGATTAGTAAAATTGTAGTACTTTTAAGATTCATTTAGTTACATGCAATATGTAGTTTTTGTTTAAATCACGTTTATCTTGGGCTTTAGTTTAAGCTCGATTAAGGGAATGGAAATTGATTTACTTTTTGAGGATGATTTAATATTTCTTGGATATGTCTTTTATGTCATAGGCTAAACGGTCTAGTATAGTGGCGGATACAGAAGGTGCTCAAAAGTTTTGACGAAGAAGAGTGCTGTTTTGCTCATATTCCTTATATGGAAGTCAAACACTCTCCGTCAAAAATGTTGACTACCCTCTGTATCAATCTACTTATTGCCACTGGTATTATATCATACGAAGAAGCATGACTTTTAACACTGACTGCACTGGCTCTCTTTTATAATCTCACCTTTAGAATACTAAGATCCCGTTTACACGGAAGTCGGCGAGCGGCCTAGAATATTGGATCGTTTTAGATTTTTACCTTGTTTATTTTAGCTTTCTGATGAATGGTAGTCGTACCAGTTTTCTGGACCGGACCTTATAAATACCGACACACGAGTTTTTGGTTCTTTAAAAAAGATACAAGCGCAATCGCAGAACAGCTATTTTGATTCCCCACCAGGGATGGAATGTTGTTTCAACTTCAGAACGTTATTTGCATTTTGATACAGTTTTTTCAAAATAGTTTCCGCGGTAACGGTTTTCCGTCTTTAATTAGTTTTGCAGTAATGACATAACTTTGGACAAGCTCCAAAGGAAAAACACTTGTTGTTTTGATTTCAATGTTGTGTTTTTCCAACAAGTACCCAGAGCCTAATTTTCCATTTTTTGATTTGCATACTAGCATTACGAATCGCTCTGGGAATCACTGCCGGCAACTATTATTATGCAAGTGCTATAATTCTAAAATATTGGTTATTTATTTGATTGTATCAACTATTCTTGATATTGATATTTGCGTTGGAGTTGTGGACTTGCGTCTTTATCGACCGATTTTCAGCAAAAGATAACAAGAAGTATTTATTTTTGGCTATTGTATTCCCCTTTCAAATTATATCCTTTCAGAGCACAAAAATGTTGCCACATTTCAGGCATTTATTGTCATGTGTTTCAGGATAGGTAGTAGAGCAGCAGCCAAAACGTCCACGGTGACAATGAAACCAACAGAGGAATCTTGTCCTCACAAAACCACTATCTGTTTATTTAAAAAAGCTTAAACCTTTTCCACCCATGGGCGGTTCCTTATTCACCATTTTATGTGGTCCCACTACTTTAAAAGTAAAGCCGCGCGATCCTTACAAGTGAGTATATTTCTTTATTCGTATCTCCCATTTTCCGCATTCGATTATCTAGTAATTACTTTGTCTATATTTTTAAAAACAATCAGCCAAAAAGGAAATGCATTTGAATCTCCTGGTGACGTCACCAGGATGTATCACAAACTTTATATACAATTTTATAGGTATACAATGGTCGCATTTTGTTTGTTTGTCTGGCTGATGAATTGATTAAAGAGAAGTAACAGATAGGGAGAAGATGCAATATTGCTGTCAAACTATTATAAATATTCTTGGTTGTGATACAGTTTGTTTGCGTATGTCTGTAGGAAGCCTAATCTTAAGGTATATTTTTAACCGAAAACAATTCCACAGAATTAGCACCGTTGTTTTACTATAACCATCAACAATAACAGTTTTGACTCCCGTATGAAACTCGTCCATTCTTATAACACTCCAGCCTGACCATTTGGTTCTAAAAACGCCTTTGAAATATTTCTTGCGTTCAATACAACTTCGAAGCAATCTTTTGCCACTAGTTTTACATTGTTCAAGTTTTTAGTATATTATGACCAACACTTAGAATTTTTAGAGGATATAACGTAGTGGATATCGCGAATCGATTTCGAAATTTCACTTTTCAGACACGTCATAATCACGCCATAATCACGTTAAAAATGCATCCCTCGAACTCCCATGAACTTTAATCACCTGATACCTCGTTCTCTGCATTCATCTCACTCCAGGGTATCTTTAAGAAAGAACGAAAAACAAACAGCTTAAGATAGTTTGGGATGATCCTGGCAGATCAAGGCCGATTTTGAGGGATAGGCAATCCATTACTTTAAGTCGTTGTTTATAAGTTAGAATGAGTAGTTTTTTATCTTTGGATGATTGCGTTAAGTCTCGTTTTTGACGCTTTGTTTATTCTCAGCAGTGGTGACTACGAAATGCGTAGGATTGGAAAAGGTATAACGGGTGTCCCAGAAAAAAGTTTCAGTGTTTGCGGCCTTCTGGAGCCGAAAAAATTTTTTTATTGTATTTTTACTTAAAAAGCTTATAACTTGGTAAATACTTGTAATAATGTTGTGGGCGACCCGTGCAATAATGTTGTGGGCGACCCGTGCGCTTAAAGCTATACACATCACTATTAAGCTGACACAAGCATTTAAACTACTATTGATAGATATTCTAACACTAACCTTTAGTCTAATAAGCTCTGCACCAGTCCAAGTACAAATCCAACTCGCCGATCTAAAGATCTGCGAAATGTTTAAAGACGAGATTCGTTCATCCAGAACGGGCGGCGGTTAGAACGGCTTTGTACTGGCGGAAGTACAGAGACTCTTGAGAGCCTCTGTACATACTGAACCGAATTTGAAAAGTTATACCTCAAAGTCTAAGTTAGACTTTCCACTCTCTAATGAAATAAAAATATTAATCAAAAAAACTTTTCTTTCGGTTGCTGGAGGCCGCCAAACACCGAAACTTTTTTCTGGGACACCTGGTAGTTGGAATTGGTGGAGAAGCCTAACCCGGTAAACACTTAAAGTCGTTTTAGACATGTTTTTTCGAGACTAGCCAAGACGTACTAAACACGTCCCTAGCTAATGCTCAAATGAAATGATGAATGACGTCTTTTGGAGATACGGGTCTACTTCGATAAAGTAGACGTCTCGAATACGTCCTTTAAGTTAATTGGTGAGGCCTAGTGTTGGTAGTGGCCGTACAGCTAAGAAGTCTAACCCTCTTTCGATAGCACTAGACTACTGGAGCCTACTTTAGACTGAGGTGGAGTGTCTACATCTGCCGTCAGCTCCAAGCTTTTTTACTGCACGGTTTATTTTACTTGTTTTGTGTTACTCATTCGTAGATTGGACGATGACGGGAATTGAATCTACCACATTTTGATTGTAAGGCGAGCGCTCTACTAACTGATTTAACCCGGCCATGTCTTTGTACTCTAGTACTTCATGTGGAGTATTGAGGTATTACCATGTTTTACTTTCAGAAATCTGTTCTTGAGTCTAAGATTAGAGAATACGATGTAATCAACGAGACGGTGATCTACAAGACAGCAATTTCCCATCAAAACAATGAAACAGTGATCAACGAGACAGCTATTTCCCTTCAAAACAAGGAATTTATTGCATGCAGAGCTTAAAATTCAGAATTGATATTGGACTTCAAAAAAGACCCCCAATAAGGAGAGCAGTCATAATTTCTAGCTTTCTATAAAAGGGAAACAATGGCACTCCACCATCCTGATAATATTCCTATTTTTACTGATTTTCTCCTTCTTTATCCATTCCGGATATTGTTGCCAAGTAAAATGTCACCTAGCAGGCACAGGACGTTATTTCGACGTCTAAATAATGTTCTGACGTTGAAAGTACCTGCTGGGCAGTAATAAATGCCAGTGGTAATTTCAATTTAGGTGGATTGCCATACACATTTCTTTGTGTATGGTCTTTTCTTCAGCACTTTGTCTACTGATTAAATAACCTACTATGTCTGGTATTAGGCTAAAAGAATATATATATCGTAGACCAAAGATAAACTGACCCAGAATGCAGTTTATCATATAATTCATCTGCCAAATTGATACCATGTCATTCTTTAGTACAAAAGTCTCTAAAAATTGCTTGAATAAAAGAGACTAATTTTTGTCTCGATGCTTCGTTCTCCAAACTCGTTTTAGAGAATTTACTATGGATTCAATGGCCTTAATTTGGCAGCTCCATACCATACAGGCTATTAGTTTTCTTGTATGTCTTTTGCATTTCGGTATAAAAATATTGTGTTGATTCTCTGACTGTGTGATGGTCAGAGAAAGACCCATCTCGATGAACATCCATCGCTGTCAATTCTCACCCAGCAGACTTGCATATCTTGCATTGTTGCAATGTCCCAACAACGTTCTGACGTCGTTTTAGCTCATTTCGTCTCCTCTTTTCACAAACCCTGGTGTAAGTAAGGTACCATATACATATGGACCACTTTCAAGTGCATCGAGAGGGAGAAGGGGCCAGTATTATGTTGTGTTTCTGGTGCACTCTCTGCTAATTTTGTCTTTTGACCTTTCGTCCAACGTTTTGGTTCGTATGGATTAGACTGTAATGTCTATTGCGTTCGCACTAGAAAGTAAAAAATTGTTTACTTGTGGGTAGATACAGATACCGAACATTTCTCATATTTCTGATAAAAATCAATGAAAATGATCACCTATTTTTGTCTCTCTGCGGGTTCTCGATGAGTAGGCGGATCTGCTTGTTTTAATCAAATTCAATGGCGAAGTAATGAATCTCATGAGATTTTATTATTCGCAATGCTTTTTGCCATTTTGATACACCTATCAATAACATATGAATGCCTTTGATCCCTCTTTTGTTATAACTCCCTGTGTGAGGATTTGAACAAGGTTTGCAATGATTGGTTCGTAAGATTTAGAATTTTATTTTATTCATAAGAATATAAGAAGGTCTGATTTGTATTTTGGAAATTGATTGCGCAAAAGGTTTGGAAAGCGTTACAAATATTTTTAATGATTAAGGAGGATTATTGTAAAAATCATATATGGGTCACTTATATCATTCATGTGATAAAATATACTTTCAAAATAACTGCAATTTTTCTCAAATATTCTTAAATAAAATAGGTATGTATTTTTCTAACTGCGAGCTGAAAAGCCCAGTGGGAGCTTCAAGGACGCATCGATTCACACAAAAAACCTATCCTATTTTATACATTTTTGAAATTGCCAATTTTGAGTTCATGTCTTTTTTAGGATGCGGAATGACCGTTTTCCTTATCCAACAGTGATGTCAAATACTTTTTGTTTGATCATGGTTTATATGACTTAAATGGATTTTGAGAGTTTCCAGTTTGACGATTGATATAGTTGTCAAGATATTTGTATGTAAATTGACGTTTTCTTTGGAATAATTTGATGTCAATTTCATTATCAGCAATCACGGTTAAAAGGTCCATAGACTCTTAGAAATGTGCTCCTTCCTTCAAAGTTGGTGTAAATTAGGTCAGCTATTGCTACCAGATGCCAACAGCGGAGCATAAGACCACTTTCAAAAGCATTGAGTGGGGTTAAGAAAACAGTTCTACTGAGTTTTTGGTACTTTTACTATTTCAAAGTCTTCATCTTCAACTTTTTGACCGAGATTGAAGTTTACTTTTCGAGATTATTGATTTTATCTCAGGTTTTTTTTTTAACCGGGCATAATAGGAAGGACTTATCGTCGGGTCTAAGCCCGTAACGAGAAAGATTATTTTATGGAACTTTTGTGTAACCCGTTAAATTTACTGGTTCTTATAAAACAGATCGATTATCTGTAATTATTGATGCCCGCACCCTCTTCGCGTCACTTAATACCCATCTGTAATTAACGGTTAATGGCAAATTGTAATTAACAAAACATTAGAGAAAAACAAAACAAAAAACCGATTTAATGATTTTGGCAAATTCCTTTGTGTCGTGTTGTGTTTTTATCAATTATCAATGCAGTTAAGTTGGTATGTGAATACGGTATATAATTTGAAATGTAATGTGGCAATACAGTTTGTGTGTGTCTGTAGTTTGGAGTTTTGTGGCGTTTGTATCGAATGAGAAAGAAGAAGAGATACAGGCGTAACTTTTGAAAAATTAGAAACGTATTGATAAATTTAAAGATTTTAAACAAAGGACTGCAATAATTGAGAGTTAGATTTGTGTAGCCAATTATCGATATATGATGTAATTCAGGTTTATTAATGAATTCTGAATTTTTTCGAATTTGGGCATCAATAATTTTAAGATCTGGGATTACCGTGATATAGGGCAATAATAAAAGCTAGGTTAAACGGAGACACATAGAGCCAGCTATTTTACTGATTCATACACAAGGGGCTATTTAGGACGTTAAACGCATCTGAGCCGACCTGTACATATATTTTCGTTTACAAGTTAGGCTTAGACAAATTATGTACAGGTCACCACATACGCGTCTAACTCTTGAGTACTTAACCTCGCTATTGCCTCATCTGACGGTGTACTTAGCTTCTCAAATTGTGACGATGTTTTTTGCCAGCTATCTTTGATGAGAAGTCATAATTGCGTGTGATATGATATTTGAAATAACCGTTTAAAGGCCTTCATGTTTTAAAAGCTATAAGCATTTCTTTCTCTTGAAAAAATTCTCCTCATTGATTTCTAACAAGGCCTCATGGGAAGGTAATGCCGCAGTGTGTTTCCTTATTAAAAGGACTTTGTTTTTGTCACATCAAGGAAGGACTGTGGAATTAAACAGTTGGGAATGGCTTGTCATTTTATAATAACAGAGTGACGAGCTCTCTTGTTATATATGGTAAATTGTATAATAGGGTATAATGGATTTGTGTATTTTGACGTAATAGATAAGGACAGATCTTTTCTTTTTTTATAAGATCTAACTTGGGATAATTTTTACAATATTAGCAAAGGAATTCTTTGGCATACTAAAGATTTAGGAGTATGAGTTCCAATCTTATTGACGGAACTGTTTACTGTGAATTTGATGACATTTATGACTGATTTCAGACAGGTCATTTGGTTATAGCTTCTCTCTAAGCCTCGTAAACGGTACCTTAGACAGTGTGAAGTAGTCTGATAACTTATGAAAATCACTTTGCACAAAAGAACACCGTTCAGTCATGATGTGTTCCTAAGAATGTTCTTATAAAATTGGATAAATTCTGTTCTCATGGGGTATATCTTCAAAAAAAGAGCATTAATGAATGCATTATAAAATGATGGTATTGAAAATTAAAGAAATATGAAACCCTTTATAGCACTTCCTTTGTCAAGCCCTAGATGGGGGTTTGACATAATACCCAATTAAAGTGTAGCATTTCCTCTCTGTAATAATTTTTTTTCTACTTTTCTCCTTATCTTACGTTTTTGATTAAGAAGACTGTCAGTGTCATTTTTATGACTGATTTTTTTTTCTTAAATTCAATTTTCTATCTGATTCAAGTTTACTCGCGACACAAATTATGATGAACTTTCAGTCAGTCATTTATCTATTTTATCTTATCTTGGTTGGTGTGGGTTTTTCAAGGAAATTTCATTCGGAGAAGAATGCAAAGTGAATTGTCTATGGTTAGTAATTACGTTTTGATGTTATTTATGTGACTTGACTTTTAGCTTTGATTTTGGAATCTAGACACGCTGTAGATTGGAAAGGACTTCTTTAAAATAAGCCGAAATTGCATACCGGGTGACTCACAAAAATCTGATGTAAGTGTTTGATGGTAAGTGGTAAAGTGGTTTTATAGCTGATATTTTTACACTCTTTTTATTTTATAAGAACCAGTAAATTTTGACTGAGGCTCAGATGTTCTTAACTTTGATCCACATATTCTCAAATTTCCCACTTCATCCCTTATATATGCCTAAAATGCTTCCCTTGGTCTAAGCTTTCACTAGGAAAACTGCCATGCTCAAATTGTGAGTTCTTCATAGTTTTTGGTAAAATTGACCATCAAATCTGAGGCTCGATGTTCTTATAAGATTGTTCTTTTAAAATAAAAAGAGTGTATTCCATTAGATAGAAGAAAGTCCTAACCTTTCAAATTTTTGAGGAATAAATTATTGAAGTTTAGTATTTACCAAGTTATAAATTTTAAAGTAAAAAATTCAGTTTTAAAAAAGTGCAGAAGTTCGTCAAAAAGGGGTAAAGATTATACCTGTAGTAGGAATATGTTAATATGTTATATGACCCCCCCCTTTTTTTTTACGGTCATTTTATATAACGAACTATTTGGGAAAAAGAGAGATTTTCAGTATAATATTTGATCTCAATAAACATGTATTTTACACAAACAGCCCTCATGCTTTTTCCCGATACCATGTTGGTCTAGGTTAACTTGATTAGTCGAAGATTTTAATGACCTGCCATAATAACCTTTGCATCGTTTAGTTCAAAAGTTTATAAAAGAAAATACTTGAAAATTATGTAAATAAAATGCTTAAAAATCAAGCTTATACTAGAATCGACATCCGCAGTGAAATTAAGATTATCGGTGAAGAAAAGTTTGCTTTGTTAATGTGTGTTAACGGGCTTGTCGTCGATAATCGGTTTGTTTGCTAGATGTTAGAAAATCAACCTTACTTCCCAAGCTATTGAAGTGAAGCAAATACTCCTTCAGACAAATCACTGCACGTAGCAGAAGATACACAGACAATTTATTTAGCTGAGAGAGCGCACGAAATTTCACCCTGTGTAAAATCGGTTAGATTTTCGTGATTTTTTAAATTATTATGTTTTTCTTGAATAAGCGTGATATTTTCATAAGTATGTACAGGGGTTACCACTAACTGAAGCGCATCTCTCTTGGTATTGTTTTTTTAAAGCTTTTCATCAATCATCGTTTTGATGTTTTTTGACCTACCTATTTATTATGATTTATGAGTATCTGAAAAGTACTGACAAAACCTGCATAGAAGAGATTGGGTTATTTGATACTAATTTTTTTCATTACATTATTAATATGTTACCTCGTTACACTGTGTTATAAATAAGCGTGTAAGTGCAATAGAGGTTAGACTTAATGGCGACCGATTAACAACACGTAATGTAAAAGATCTTGGTGTTTTTTACAATACAGGTTCTATCTAAGAGGTTTGTATATATGTAGAGCTGCCAATTTGAGACCACTCAAGTTTTCTGTAGTAAAGTCTCCTTGAACGAGTTTGGAGAACGAAGCATCGAGACACAAATTTGTCTCTTTTATTCAAGCCATTTTTAGAGAGTTTTGTATTAAAGAACGACGTGGTCTCATATTGGAAGAAGGTGATGAATTATATGCTAGTAAAAAATAGATAAAAAATTTACCGGTTTTCCACCATGTTCCACGTCTAAAGGTTTAAAGTATTTATTGTTTATATCTGGTAAAAGTGCGCAATCTACTGTTATTTCTATGGCAAGCCTATGTAAAACTTTGTGGCTTGCATACGAGAAAGCATCTAGACTCGTGAGAACCTATCACAGTAGATATAGGATATGACAAGGAATAGCGTCACACGTTAGCGTAAGGGCGTTCCTTACGAGTGAATACAGAAGTCAATTATCAAAATATATTCTCCAATCTTTCATTATTCTCAATCCTGGGAAATGATACTTTTGTATCATTTTGTATTGTATATGTATAAAATAAATTGCTTAATGTGATATCATTTCCCAGTGCTTGAGATCCTAGTATCCATTACAACAGACTAATTGATTTGCGCTGTTGCAAATGTATGGTTTTGGTTCACAGCAATATGGAAACAGCTCATAGTGTGTTAAAGTCAACTGGTAAAAAAAATATAAAACCCTGGTGTGTTTAAGAACAGCGGCTTAAAACTTTTTGTTGGTAGCTTGACAATGATTGATGATGTCAATTATATTTTTCTGTTGATATCCTAAGCACAATCTCATAATAATATAATATCATCAACTTCAACTCACTCGTGCTTCATCTCACTGCTTTTTTTTATCTTCGTTTGTGTGATAGTGTTCAAATAGAAATCTCGGCTTGTGTTACATTATTGGCTTTAATTAAAAAATTTCAGTACATGCTATTGGAAAAAATGAAGTTGGTTTGGTAAGAAGTAAGCTTCTTGATCTTGATTTATTGATCTTCATTTGAACGTCGTAATCAATATTTTTTAGATGACGAATTATATCAATTAATTGATCTTTCAAGAATTCGCAAAATGTCATTGTGAATCTACCCTCGGTGAATTTTCCTATTTGGTTTGAGTTGCAGGAGGCTTTTCCAGCCTATTATCGCAACTATGGATACTCTTTAATTAGTATCCCGTCA
>JAUJPO010098444.1:0-23191 GCA_032270745.1 Tiaropsis multicirrata | reverse complement strand
GAATCTGAAAACCAAGGATATCCAGGGGGCGGGGATTCAAAACTTTCAATATCCTAGGATATATCCAGGAGGTAAGAATTTGAGGACCAAGGATATCCAGGGGGTTCGAAATTTTCGGCACGGATATCCAGGGGGGGGGTTGGTGTAAAGAAAAATCGACATCCACAACAGTGAAGGGAATATAGCCTGAAGGTTGGAAAAGCGGGGACCGTTATATCAGAGGCTATTAGTGTTTATTTACTACTGAACTGAATGAACACGAACCAGCATATTCTAGAATTTGTTTGAGTTGTGTAGAATGTACTACTGGTACAAGTGACTAATTAGTAAGAATGCTAGTCCATAAAAGATCTATCTGTCATCTTTGTTTACCTTCTTGTCTAAAACGAATGTTTACATAAAACGTAGAGCATTGGATTAGAGAGGGAAGAGAGAGGATAAAGAAAGGAGAGAAAAAATTTCCCAAAAGTGTCATCACATGAGAGAGCCGATGCTTTGTCTCTTTTTCGCTTTCAAAGAATTGTTTTGGACTCTCGCCAAGCTTTGATCAGAGGCCTTTCTTTTTTCACGCTAGACAACAAAGGGAGGTCATAAATTGGCATCATTGCTCTTTTCGTTATAACCCGCCCTTTGGCTCTCTGAAAGAAAACGGCGGCGCTAAATCTGTCTTGTTAATGCGGAACTAATAATCTTTGATGGACTTTAAACTGCACGACATAGCTTGTCGGATACGTTGTTACTTATGTCTGTAAAAAAAGCGACACCGAGGGCTAATAATCCAGACTATCGGGCGTTGTATAAGGCGTATTGGCGTGTATAAGGCGTGTTGGCATAAGGTGCAGTGTCTTAGTAATTTATCAACCTGTCTAGCCTTGGCTGTTATTGTTATTGCTTTAGGCTGGTTACTTTAAGTGTCCAGAAAGCCGGTGTGAAATGGTCAAGTCAACTTCCACTTATTAATTCGAAAGCTTGTCCCGCCACTCGCTGGCAATAGCGACGTTAAGCAAGAGGATATTTAGGACCTTGACCCGTATAGGTTGGCCTGTACATAATTCGCCTAAACAAAACTTGTAAACGAATATTTATGTACAGGCCGACATATACCGTCTAAGGTCCTAAATATCCTTTTGCGTGACCTCGCTAATATTTTCTTTCGGCTACTTTATTTTATTTTACGGTCCACGGACCATCTAATTGCGTCGTTAATCATTTAACTAGTTGTACTTATTTTATGAATTCTTACTTTGCACCCTGCTTGAAGAAAACGAATTTTTATTATCAAGAAAAAATTTATTTGTTTCTTCAGCTCTGGAAAGATGTCCCTGAAGAAGCGAAGAATTTCATTGATTCGTGTTTAGCAAAGAAAGAAGAACATCGCGCATGCTCAACGAAACTCTTGCAACATGAATGGATTAAAACACATAAACAAAATGGTATGGAAAGAATCTATAGACAGCGACGTGTTTCACGAGGATCATCCAGACCCAGAAGTATCGATATCCAAAGTGTCAAAAATGGACGATCTTCAAAAGCTGAATTTTTACCCCATATTCCATCAGGTTCACCGGAAGAAAAACGTTTCAAAGTAGAAACGCCCTCTCCGCCTCAAGTTAAAGTCACACTGCCCCAATACGCCCCACGTGCGCCACAACCTACACAACCCAGTGCACAGACACAACATCAGTTAAAAATGACAAACCCTTTTCGAATGCCTCTACAACCCACCAGTTCAAATTTTGTTCCTATGATTAATGATATTGGGATGAGCGAGTCTTCTTCTCAAACAATGAGTTACAGCGATGGATCCCTTATAATCTTGCCAACAAATTGCATCAATATGGTTAGCAAGGCGGACTTGTATTTAACATCAGACGATGAAAGTCAATGTAATCGAAGCGAACAGATAACAATTCCGCCCTCAATGCTAACTATGAAGGGCGTTTCCAGCAGTGTGCTTTACCCGCCCGTCGAGGAAACCATGGAAATAATCACAACTAACAATCCAGAACAACAAAACGCAAATATGGACTTCTTCAAATTATCCAAAAATATTAGCAAAGCCTTACCACCGATTATGAATGGTCAACGTAACGCCCTATTCACACCGCGTACTTTTGAACAATATGTTGAAAAGGCAGTATCAGAGAGCAACAATAGCTCAAAAATTACTCATTTAGACGATTTGTTTACAGCACCGAGATTGAAAAAAAGTCCGGGATTGATGAGACGGTCCCGATCTTCATCACCTTCGAATCCGATACGCCCGATATTACCAAACGGGTTTATAAACAAAGACATGGGAAGAGTTCAGACTTGGGTGAGTTCCACCATTTCACAAGAAAGCCGTCGACAGAAATGTCCGCGTGAGTCGGACCCAGATCACCCGCGGTTTTGTAAATTATGTTTGGCGGGAAAATCTTTGGCTAAATCTTTCTGAAATATTAATTATTTCTTTTTTTAGTAGATTTTGAGTCTAGTGTTGCTGTTTAAGGCAATTTAAATTTTAATAAGCTTATGTAAAGTTAGAGGCCAAAAGCAGAGACAAGGAATGTCTGCAAACTTGCCAAGCCTTGTTATCTAATGTGGAGCCAGTAAAAGCCATTGTGAAAACAATCAATCACCAAAATATTGTTTGCTAAAAAAATAAATTTTCTTCCAACATCCAAAATAACGTTTTGACGTTAGAATAACGTTGTTTGGACGTTAAAGAAACGTGCTTTGTCGGCTGTCTGCTCGGTTGGTGCCAATAGTACCGAATGCACTTGTTTAGGCTGCGATATATGTTTTTGTATAATCTTTATTGTGACGGTTGGTAAAAGTACAACCCTAGGAAGGATACCTTTAAGTGCTATATAAACAATCTTTGCTAAAATACTGCCCCTGACCACTTAAACCAATTTGGAGATTTTCCTTGTTGTTTTTGAACTTAGTGGGAAAAAAGGAAATTTTTTTTCGGGAATATTGATGTCTTGTGTTACGAATATATATTTGTTCTTTCCAATCCCTAATAAACGAAGGGGAGGGAATAAACGTACAGTCTGGAAATCTGAGCTAAAATTAATAAACGTACATGAGAAAATAAACTAAATGTAATATTCCCATGAGTGCATGACTGAGTAATTGCTTTTTCCCAAAGCAACCAAGCAGCAATTTGCTATCAAGGATTAAATACAATGGAACAGTATGAGTTGAGTCCCGATGTGTTTTTCTTAGCTCTATGGGCAAATATAGGGGGAATGTTATTGATTTAATTAACTTTACTCTTGTATATTTTGTATAATATAGCTAGCATATTTTGTTGAATTCGATTTCACCATAATTTTCGACATCTGATATTTCGCTGTTTTATTATTGTTGTTATTATTATTTGAAGTTTTAGAATTTTTTTTTGGCTACATAATTTTTTAAACTGGCTTATTTTGGGGATTTTCTTGATCGAGAATGCCCCAAAAAACATTTCATTTCGTTGAAAAACAAATTTGACCAGAAATTGATGATATCATCCATTACGTATTTTTTTCTATGGTAGAATCTAATGAAGCCGGTAAACCTTAAGGGAAGAAATTTTTCAAATTTGACTTTAACTCGCAAAAAATTTTCCGCGAAAATTTGTTTTTGTTTCTTTCTGTCAAATTTAAGTTAGAAATGAAAAAGTTACTAAAAGTAAATATTTCTTCCCTTGAGGTAGTTTTTCTTCCCTTGAGGTAGTTTTTCTGTTAAAATTTTAAAACTAGTGGCAAATACCCCCCCCCCCCCCAACCTTTTATATATTACGTAATAAATATCAAACCGTCGACCGCTTACAAAAAAGTCCAGATGGTTTTTAGTTTTGACTTATTAACATCCCTGTGCCTGTGACCCACTGAGTTCCCTGTGGGCTTGAAAAGTTTTGACTTTCACCCAATTGAGCTTATGGTACCCACAATTCAGGCACTTAATGTTGGCAACATTTTCCAAAAAATGGCCCCCAGACCCCCTTTTTCAATGTAGGACTATTACGCAAAGGTTTGAGGGACGGTATTTTTCTCTGAGCTCAACACTGAACCGGGGGAGCGGGGGGACTGATTTTCATCAAGTTTTGGTACATGATTTTTGCCAAACATTAAATGCCACTTCCACTTGGGCACAGGGGTCTTTACCACATCACGTTATCTTTCACACCATCCATTCCACTACTGCTATTGTACATTGTAAATATCCACCAACCAATATTGTTTCTTTTTGTTTACAATTTTATCATGAAATTTTTTTTTGCTATTTCAGTTTTTCAGTTTCTTTTTGTACAGTAAATTTCATACGAGATTTGTATATATATTTTCACAAAGTTAAGAAGAATTTCAATATTTCTTATTATACTTCACGTTAATTGTCCAAACCCCCCCCCCCCTCCCCTAGAGGAGGCTTTCTAAACTCAAACGGAACGTTTCTTATGTAAGAACAAACCATATAAGAACATTAGACTTCAAAGCCAAAAAGTTAAGAAGATGCTTCTTGATGCTACAAAGGAGTATTAGAAACCTTCTGTTGACAATTTTTGAAATAATTGCTTGAAAATATATCAATTATTAGCTGACAATAAAATTAAGAACATATTTAGATCATTTTAAAGTTGAATTTCAATAAAGTTAAGAAAATTCGAAGGTTTCCTTTGGTCACAATGTTCTAATAAAATCAACGTCTGGCGCATGCGCATCGTGCGTCTTTCAACAAAGAGAAGATCAGCCAGGTATCATTCTGATCAATCGTTTGACAATTTTGCAACATTCTTTGTCGTGTTAATGTTATAGTGTTATGGCCAATCTGGTTCATATGAAATAGATTATTTTAAAGGAAAAAACTTTCGCGAGGCGAAAAAAACGAAAGATTTTGGGCTTTTACTTTCGCGAAAAAGGCAATTCGAAAATCTTTAGGTGTCGTCTTTTATGCCTCTCCATCTTTAGTAACCTACGATATCTGAAGTAAAAACCGTTCATCAAAGCTTGTTATAAGTTCTTGTAGTGTAAACTCCTCCAAAAATAATGTTTTCGAAAAATTTCGCGGGAATTAACTTTCGCGATTTTGGCGAAAAATTGCGAACTCGCGAAAGTTTCTTCCTTTATATTAAAGTACGTCATCATGATCCCGTCATCCAAAAGCGTCAACAAATATTTTTCAATTAGTAAAAAACTTCTTCTTTAAACGCGGATGATACAGAACCCAGTAAACACAGGTCGTCATTTTGACGTTTTGCAATGTCGAACAACGTCAGATGGACGTCAAAACAACGTCAGATGGACGTCAAAAAAAAGCCTCATATTTATTTGGGAAGTTTATTATATCTCATCAGCCATACGATGATGTTCAATAATAAACAATTCATTTTTCAATACGGTAATGTTTCGGCACGGAAACGACTGTTAAACTGTGGGGAGTCTGGTATTTCTGGTATATTACTAAACTGAAGATGGCACCCCACAGTGTCCGGAACTGAAAATTTTCTACGCTTTTCGGAACAAGATTTAGCTGTCTGTGATCTGGTCTGTAATTTTATTTTGAACGAGATACGAGGTAAGAGTCTTTGCTTTTTCTTGCTGCATTTTTGTGGTAGATTTGATGATGACAGGAATGGAAAGTTCTGAACAAGAAATTCATTTTTCATTGCGGCTTTTATGTTGTCACATTCTGGTAAAGATCGCGACCGTTTACGGTCTAGACTTTTACCAGATTTCTCAAGAATATGATGACATGTAGATGGGGTGTTATGCATGACAGTGGCGCTACGATGTCGTCTTTGGTGCGTCGTTATCGGCCGCTGAGAATTCCTCGGAAGTGCCTGATAGTGATTTAAATTCCTTTCATCCTCAAGTTCATCATCATCCGATTCGGGTTCCCGGTGTGATAAATCGGGGAAAATATCAATATAAGGATTCTCTTCGATGAGAGGTGAACCACATATTGGTGTAGAAGACTCTGTGATGTTTTCAAGGGATCCTGATAAAGTTGGATTGATGTACCATAAGGACGTGCAATGTTGGTTACTGCGCTGATTGGAACGACTCATTCGACGCTGAAAACATAGAGAACAGTATTGGTGACTTCTTATGTCAAAAACCATATGCAACCATTAGATATACCAGAGGCGGATACAGAAGTTACTCAGAGATTTTGGCGGAGGAGAGTGGTGATTTCCATATAAGGAATATGGACAAAAGCAACACTCTCCATCAAAGTTTCTGATTACCTTTTGTATCCGCCATTTGCACACAAACTACACCCAAGGGTGGTTAATAATGGTGGTTAATACGAAACCTGTTTTGTGGTTTTGTAATTGATGGTTTAGAAAAAGTTCTATAGAAGTAACCAAAGAAAGTTTACTCTAGCATCTAGACGACTAGTCTACTAGACGACTATGATTAAATATTTCCCGTGGTTCTTAAGGGAAATATTTCTTAAAACGGGCTTTTTCCTTTTTATTTTCCATTACGATCGATGTAAAAACGCCCTCGTACGCCCTCGTATCTAGACGACTATAATTATAAAGTAAGGAAGGCGAAGTATCGAAAATCAATTTCTTGACTGCAAGAATATAAGAATATATACAAACTACCACCGCAGATAAATTTTGCCGTATCGAATGAAATTACGTCATAAACGATTCCAGTCTAAAGGCAATCGAACTCAGAACCTACCATGTTATTGGTCAAAGAATTCAACTTGAATTGCGTCATTTGGCCTGGTAACTCTTGCGATGTCATACTTGAACTTCCAAAATCACTTCTTCGGCGAAATTGAAGATTCTCTGGACCAGCAAATAAAGAACTGGCAGCTAAAACAAAGAGAAAGAGAGTTAGTTTAGACATTTTCTTAACCAATCCTATTTTCAGTGTCTGTTTTTCCTTCTCGAGAAATGACTATTTGAATTAATGTTTGACCAACTTTGATTTTTTACAAAAGTTTCCAGTACCACAAGGATAAGAAAGATTGGAGATGGTTCTCGAGACAAGGCTACCCTCCCTAAGTCCGGAAAACCTATCTGAAGTTCCCCCATGGTACCGGCAGAGTAGCCCTGAGAAGTTGCTAGGAGAATGTAAAGTCAACTTACTAGAGGAGTTAGATCTAAGAGAAGACCTTGGTAGTAAACGAGATGGTTCATATGGTAGGTTTGTTGCAGAACCAGGTGAAGATTCCATCAAATGACTGCTGTTCCTTGAATATGATCGCTGGTTGTCGTATTTCAAGTTCAGTTGAAGTTCATTGATATCAGCGTAAATGCTATGTGGTAGAAAGTAAGGGTGAAATAGTTAAGTTTGTCTTGATTTGAATCCATTACGTAATCTTTTATACGGAAACATCCCAGAAAGCCGGATATTTGCCCCTAGTTTCATTGTTAAAAATTCTAAACTAGTGGTAAACATCTGAAACATGATGAATTAATAATATGGAGGTTGCCTGGCTGTTATGTTGCTTAAAGACCTTTTGAAGACATTTTATGCTACTAATGGCTTTATGAGGCGTATGTGCAAACCGTTTTTGCAGGGTCGGATACAGGAGGTAAGCTTTCTAATTGAAGGAGAATTACTAGTGTCCATAAGATAATTTAGTGCATTCTTCCCTATTCCTGTATCCGAGCCTGATAAGATTGTGTTTACGTATTCACTTATGGCCGAAGTGGTAGGGCGCTGGTTTCCAAATCGGAAGGTTGTGGGTTTGAGCCCCACTCGAATCACCTCTCGCGTCGCTATACCCCAGGTGACAGTCCGGGCCCGGGTAACCAATTTTCGAGAATTCGGACCCTAAACAAAATGTTTTTAAATAAATTGCTTAAAAAACGAAAATCATTTTACCTAGATCCTGTAGTATTTTGCGAGTCTTGTCGTTTCCGTGAACGATACTTGCTACAAATCAAAGCGATAATACCAACACAAACTATAGTAATCAGGAAGACCAAAGCTGAGGTAATTCCTATGATGGTGATACTCCATCGATTGATGTCACCATCTGATACTGATTTCCCTGGTGTAGATGGACCTATAGACGAAAAAAGCATTAGAATGCTTTCTCGTACCAAAAGCCTGATTTTTTTATTATCTCCATTATGTTGTGACCCCTTTTTCTTACCTCCATTATGTGAACAATAACAATATACGCCATGGTGGGTTTTATTGCATTTGTACATGTCCGCTTGACATTGTCCAATGGCTGGAAAGAAAGTTCAAAAGATTCAATCAGGTACTATCACTTCAATGGTCTATGTGCTACACTGGCTACACCCTTTATCGCTCAACTACGTCAATTGGTACTATAATTTCAATGGTATATGGGCTGTGGCTATGGTACCTGTTCTCAAAGAGCGTCAGTTGATACGAGCGTAAAACCCTCGTCTAAGGGTTGTCGTCTGTTTAACACGAATATAACTTAGACGAGGTTATGCTATGCTTTCGTAGATAATTATAAAATGATTCGTATTCAGATTCTGATGTGCAACCATTTTATTCGGCAACCTCGTGCATGCTCTAAAAGCTGTTAAACGAAACGAGCTTTCCAACGATACCAAATGTGATACCTTAATCATTTGTCCTGGCTGAGAAATGGCCTTTGAAAAAATAAATTTTCGGAAATAATTTTTTTGGCTTTTTCAAAAAAGTTTGTGCGTGGTAAGGGTTAAACAAAATTGGAGAACGAAGCATCGAGACAAAGATTTGTCTCTTTTATTCAAGCGATTTTTAGAGCTTTTGTACTGAAGAAGAGCGACGTGGTCTCAAATTGGAAGATGAATTATATATGTGTGTGTTCTCGATGTGTTGATTTTGAGGAACCAGCAGACACGGAACGTGAATTTTGATACCACTCAAGTTTTCCATAGTAATGTCTCTTAAACGAGTTTGGAGAACGAAGCATCGAGACAAAAATTGTTTCTTTTATCCAAGCGATTTTTAGAGACTTTTGTACTAAAGAACGACGTAGCCTCAAAATTGGAAGATGAATGAATGTTATTTAGTGGACGTTGAAAGAATGTTGGAATAACGTTCTTTGTCTACTGGGGAAGAAAAATGTCCTACTTACGTATACAACTTCCAAGTTGACTCCAAGTTCCAATCCCCTGACAAACAGTGACATTTCTTCCGATCAACAAGTGACTAGGATGACATCTCAGCGCTACTTTATCATTCAACAAGAATGTTCTATCACTTGAGAAAATCAATTCACCATTCGCTACGGGCATTGGCCGAGTACAATTTGTAACTAAACGAGAGGTAAGAGTATGACGTAATAGAATGACTTCTATCATTATTGTCTATTCCCATCTTACTCATACCTCCATCAAGGTTTTTCCTGATGTCATTATAGGACGTGCTCTCAAATCGAGTATAATGGACGGTTAAGCCAATCAGCTTTCGCGCTGACATCAGCATATATTTCAGTGTATACCATGGGAGTGCCACAAACTCCGACCCCTGCTATTTATCTGCAATCGTTCCCTTTAAGAGATTCTTTCATCGAAACAAATTCAGTCCACAAGCATTTGAATTTATGATATCCATTACGTAATCTTTTATACGGAAGCACCCTAAAAAGCCGGAAGTTTTCCACTAGTTTTGAATTTTTTTAAATGAAACTATGAAACTAGTGGCAAACATCCAGCTTTTTAGGGTGTTTCCGTAGAAAGATTACGTCATGAATATCATAAAATTTGACTCACAATAGCATTTCCTTCCGTTGCCTTGCCATCCCGGATTACATTTACATCGATAAGAACCAGGTGTGTTGTAACAGTTGGCTTTACGATGACATTGGTGACGGTTGACCTGGTTTTTACTTACACACTCGTTGATATCTGTGAAAATATATTTGAAGGCATTAGAAATTGATTTCAAGATCTGAGAGATGATTTTGATACACTTACATTTTATTCTGATAGATATTTGAAGCAAAGTTACTTTTCTTTAAATTATAAATTTCAAGACCTGAATTATGATAGATGATTTTTAAACATTTATTGGGGCGGGCGGGGTTTTTAACAGAGCAAAAATTGAAATCAAAACGAATTGGAGTGGGGGGGGAGGGGGAGGGGGTCACTCCAAGTAGTTTTGAAATCGAACAAAATAAATAGCAAATAATGATAATGACAGAGATGAATATCTTCAATAAGCTGGTGGCCAGTAATGGCATTTACCCCTTTTTGATAAGAATTGCACTAAAATTCCATACTACTTTAAACGGAGATTAAATTTCGCGAATAAGCGATCTTATGCCGTTTTGTCGAAAAATTGTCTGGCGAAATCGATAAAGTTATTTCTACCTTCGCAGTTTGCTCCATTCAAGCTGGACCACATTTCTTCACTCAAGCAAACATCTTTTGCATCCCCTACATTCGAATAACCTTTAGGACATGCATAGTTCAACCGGTGACCAACATTGAATTCACTCTGGTTGTATTCGATACTGTTCGAACCGAATGTCGGTGTTCCACAACTTGGTACTAAGTGGAAAGGGGAAACGAATGATAATCAATGATGATTTTACACTGAACCTTTACATCAAAAATAATAAGTTTTGGTCAATTGTATTTACCATAGAATTTTTGCAATCTTTGTAGACTTTAGTTTCTTCGAAAACAATTTCTTCAAACCTTGACAATTCGACCCTAACAACTTGCAAGCTTTTTTCACGGAAAAGAGCACTGCATCGGAAAAGATTATCTTAGCTCATGGAGACGAAATTGTTTTTAGTGACTGTATTGAGTAGAGTGTAAAGTACTACAAAGTGTCAAATTTAAATCGAATTCAATCAAGAGCGGTTAAAAGAAGACTAAAAGCTAAAAAATTGAAAATGGTAGACCAAATAGACTAATAGTAGGATGCATTAAGTTACTGTATTGAGTAGAGCTAGATTAGAATAGTTTTAACTAAAGAAAATCAAAAGCAGCAAATAGACTGGAGGATGAATTTAAACTCGCGGTCGAGCTCCAAAAACATTTTTTTCGCGACATTTTAATTTCGCTGATTTTCTAACTTGACCGCGAAACCGCGAAATTTTCATGCAGAAAATAGAGCAGGCACGGAACGCTGGTTTGACGTCCAAACAACGTTGTCTAAACATCAGAACGTTACGTTGAAACAATATTGGAATGGCGTTGTGTTCCTCCTGGGTAGGATCATTAAAAATCTTACTTGGTTCGTAGTAGCAATAATACAATTTCAGATGTTTATCTTTCTTGGTGATTTCACCATAAGCAGAAGGTTCTTCAAACGCTGTTTCACCGGCTACCCATTTGTCATCGTTCTCAAGGTCATATTCAACGAATTCTAAAGTCGCTTTGGTTCCTAAGCAACAAAAATAAGGTTCACCTCAAAACCTTTTGCAAACAACATGATAGATTTCAAAAGATATCTGTCATTTCTAGAAATGCTTAACTGGACTAGTTTTAGCGGACCATATCGAAATATTCTTGTCATGCTTTAGTTCGTAGTTTATGGAATGTTCTGTAATAGAGATTATAATAGAAGTTTTTTTAAGGAATCTTTTGAAGAGAAAATGATTTCAATTTTTGACATTTCCTGATTTTGACGAGAACTTATTTTGGCAAACCATCCTTTTCTAAGATGATGGCGAGTAATCGTGCTAGTTATAGTACTAATTTTCGGCAAGTTTGAACCCAAAATTCGCCAATTTAGTAATACTAAACTGCGAGAAAGTTAATCATAATAAAATCCAAATTGTTTACAAACCTATGACGTGTTGACAAACAGGTGATTTGAATGGAAACAAATAAAACGGTTTATCACGTGGTAGCACAATCCCTCTCTTGTTGAGTGGTCGATCCATACAACAAAATTGAATGATGGTATCCGCTTTAAACATACCATCCGGACGGGTTCCGCTTACTGAAAAAATAATCGAATAATCTTTTTTTTAGTCTATTTGGTCTACCATTTTCATTTTTATTTTATGGTTTGAAATATTGTTTTTTGATAAACGTACGAAAATTTGAGGGCCGAGCTGGTGCTTATCATCATTTTGCATTTATTTTTACTTGAAAAGCTTATAACATGGTAAATACTTAACCGAATTTGAAAAGGTATAGCTCAAAGACTTTCTTCTCTCTAATGAAATAAAAATATTAATCAAAAAACTAATTTTTTCGGCTCCAGGAGGCCACAAAAAACCGAAACTTTTTTTCTGGGACACCTGGTATTGTTTAAAGGGTTCAATCTGGGTCTCGATATGCTTGAAAGCGTTATACTTGGACAAGGACAGTTTAGTATCTCTTATAAATCAATACCCAGTGCCAGATACATAAAGTTCTCAAAAGTTTTGACGGAGAGTGTTGTTTTTGTGCATATTCCTTATATGGAAGTCAACACTCTCCGTCCTTATTGGGAAGTCAAAAAATGTTTGAGAACCTTCTATATCCGCTTCTGGTACCTTTATTTCTGTTGTTATTATCCTCGTCATCCCAAAAGATTTTACTGGACACCATATTTGCCGGACACTCTTCGCCTTTTCTGTATATGCAATATCGACCATCAGGCCACGATGAATCACCGGTTGGATTCGTCTTGATGCAATAGTTACTGGTGATGTTGTCTAGAAAATTAATTAACACGTCTTCTTATACTACACCAGGTTACTCAAAAAAACTTCGGACGTTTGGCGACTTGATTGAAACCATTTTTTTTAGAAAGAGGATATTTTTCCTTAAAGGTATTTAAGGATTTTAGTAGCGAAATCTTTGATTTGATGCTTTTATCCTAGAACACCTAGGAAAATGAAAGAAATCAGGTGGAAAGCAGGCAAAATCGCGTCCCCGCGAAATGCGTTTTTTTTTGCAAAATATGAAATGTTTTATTATGTTTGTTTATCACGAAAAGATGCAAGTGATCTAGATAAAAGGGTTAACCAATAACAGGGTAAACTGGTTTAAAAGATCTACCTTCATTGACGTTACCATGGAGATTGATGTCACGTGATGCTTTATTTGCATTGTCATCATTTTCTGTATCCTGTACATATGAGCCTGTGTTCCATTGAAAATGATTTTGTGCAGGGCAACCAGTGCGGGGCATTGGTAATCCATAGGTACCCTTTGGCCATTTCGTCCATGGATAACGCCCTGTTACTTCAGCTAGTAGGTGGTGATAAGAGAAAAAGAGTCTAGCCGATAATATGTATAAAGGAATACTGAGTCAGCAATATACAAAATCCAAGTTTCTTTTCTTTCAAGGCTTCTTCGATTTTCGAATTTGTATTCGAAAGTTTTAAAATGTTCGATTGTCGAATTCTGAAATCTGAAAACCTTTTATTGTTGAGTTTTAATGTTTAGAAACGTTCAATTAAAAAAAAAAACAGAATTCAGCGCGAAGGCTGTTTTGTTATTGAAATAATTACCATTGACACAAACCCCAGATATCGGGCAGATATCGCGGTCTGAAGTTGTAGCTAATATCCATGCATTGTCAGGCTAGAACCTTTAAGAAGAACCCTTCTATTTGGTTGTCTGTACACAGGCCCGATATCTACGGAATGGAAAATTCAAACCTTCACGTCGTAGAGGGTCTACTTGCATTCACAATTTCCAATTTTGAGAAGCATAAACAAGCGTGGCGAAGCGGGGGTGCAATTGAGGCGGTAGGCATAAAAATCAATTTTCTACACTTCTCCGCAGAGACTACTTCACGGGAAATTTACGGCAAACCAGACAATCTGTACTGAGTACCTTATCGGACAAAACTTAGTCGGACAAAAGTGACTAGATTTTTCGAAAGTGACTAAAATTATTTCCGACTAATATTAGCTTGATGAGGTGATTAGTAATAAGGTGACTAAAATTTTGTCCGACCAATAATTTTGTCCGACTAAAATTTTGTCCGACTAAGTTTTGTCCGATAAGGTATACTAACGAACGATAAACGCGAGGTTTGTGGTGAACGTTCTTTCATTGTTTTTTATTTGTTTGAATCCCTTGGATAGTAATTTGCAAGCTTCTGATTTTCAAAAATGTTAAACCTTCGTGGGGTCACTTAATCTCGTAATCTGACAACTAATCTGGTAACTATAGTTTGATTTTATTAGTAACAGTTGATTCTGTAACTATTTAGGACAGCAGCTGCTGGTCCTATTGTTTTTTACCAAATGAAAATAAATTAATAATGGCCAAACCTAAAAAGTTTTTCGTTTCCGCGTTACCGGGTGACGAAAAAAAAACTCGGAGGCCGGAGAAAATTTATTTTTTAATTTTTTTCTAGTTCAAAAACTACAATTTTTTTGTTAGTAAAATGTTTGCTTGTTTGCTTTCTCAAAATTTAAGAAATTTCCATACCAATACTAAAGTTCATTATTTCATTATTCATTATTATTGAAATTTTTCACCCGGCCGGTAACGCAGAAACGAACTTTTTTTAGGGTTGGCCTAATAATAAAAAATAGTGAAATAGTTTTTCTGTCGAAAGACGTTTTTTAATCTTGGATTAAGAACTATTCTGGCAAAAGCTTTTTTCCCCTTTTTAAAACCTTGAATACGACTTTAACGCAGTGTTGACTAGTACATCTGGAAATTTTCACAGGGAAAAAGTGAATTATGCAATGCCAATTTTCTCAGCAGTCAAAGAGAATTTCTGAAAATTAAAAATACTTTTCTCCCCTAAATTGGTTTATCCTAGTACAAGCGTAATGATCTTAATTGAGGACAGTAAGGGTGTGGTTAACAGGAGCTCGAAAACAATATGAGCTAGAATTTAAGTACTTTTAAATGAAAATACGTAAATCTTTGAAGAACCCAAACAGAGACTAGTTTGGAAAGAAGGACCTCGGCCATTCGCACGTCTCCCTGACTTACTTTTCGGCCTCTCACATATTGGGAATCCCCTTGCCAAAAAGTCATCACCATTCTTTATTATCTCCGCAATACCAGCCTCTATGATTCTGTGGGAATGATTCTCCACAAAGTTTTTTAATATGAGACGCATGAACTGCATAACAGCGTAGAAATCTTGCGGCTGAGCGATTCGCCCGTATACAGACTGACAATATTCATGTAGTTGGTAGTCGAGGAGAGGGCGCAAACCAGTGAAAAAATAACACTTTGGTTGCCCAATGATCGCTGTCCATCCTTTCAAACAACCTGCATGAAATGAGAAAAATTGTTCTAGAATCAACAGGCATTGGTCAGTAAATGGTTGTCTTGAAATCAACGGACATTGGTCAGTAAATTGTTTTAGAATCATCATACATTGGTCAGTAAATTGTTTTAGAATCTTCTGGGTGTTGTCAATATAATTTTATTTTAGAATCTTCTGGGTGTGGTCAGTAAATTTCTTTAAATCATCAGGCATTGGTCAGTAAACTGTTTTAGAATCAACAGGGAGTGAGTGGTTAGTAATAAGTTAAAACGATTTGGAAGGTCCAGTCATTCTGGGTATATTAAATATTTTTACATCATCAATATTTTTTCAAGATATTAAATTTCTCGGAAAAATTGCTGAAGGTTGTTGCTTACCATAGCATTTTGGGGGGTTGGGGTTTAGGTTGTTCAGGCTTACCATAACATGTTGGGAAGTCGGGGTTGAGGTTGTTCAGACTTACCATAACATGTTGGGGAGTTGGGTTTGAGGTTGTTCAGACTTACCATAGCATGTTGGGGAGTTGGGGTTGAGGTTGTTCAGACTTACCATAACATGTTGGGGAGTTGGGGTTGAGGTTGTTCAGACTTACCATAACATGTTGGGGAGTTGGGTTTGAAGTTGTTCAGACTTACCATAGCATTCTTCAGGTTGTTGAGTTGACGTTTGATTACAAACACAGAATTCAGTATCAAACATTCGAACACAATAGGTTCCATTTGTGCATGCGTTCTTCGTACAAAGCTCTTCCAAAGGTTTCAAAGGACCAATTATCCCTAAAGTATTTTATTATTATTTTTATTGACAGTAAAAATGTTAATAGTTCCTTTGTTTCAACTCATGGGATTCATGTATCTGTTACATGTTATTTTCTATTTTTGTAGGATTAAATTCCACTCTTCTACAAACAAATGGTTTAATGTCATTCGAAGACCCCCTCTATTGTAACTGCTTTATTGTCAATCTTATTTCTTAACTCACAATGGAGTTTCTCACGACAGAAATCCAATTATCTCATTGTCGTATAAGAATGATTTAAAGGTAAGCGAAACACAAATTGTACGAGAAATGGTTATTTAGAAAATCGACGCCAATTAGGAGAAACAAGAAGTTGGACAGAATTCTGGTCAATCTTAGAAAAGTCCCAATGATATTACTATCAACGTGATTACCATCATTCATGAGACCAGTACCTGTTGCATAAAAATGTTTGTACGGATAATTCCCACAGCTGTAGTCAGGTTCATATTTGCAAGCTTGGAAACATTGCTCCTCTCCAACGTACGATCTCTTTAGTTCTAAGCCAGAGTTTTGACAATAACATCCATGATTATCTCCACTAACAACGGCTTCGGTGTAGCCCATTGTTTGACACACACGAATGCAAATTTTAGGAGATAAAAATGTGGTGATATTTAAGTGAACAGCTTCTTTATGTAGGTCCGCATCAGAACACCCATGATAATCAGCACCTATTGGAAAATACGAAAAATAAATTCAAAATATTTTCCTGTTAAAACTATGACATGCATCTTGGGTCCTCGCGAATACGTCAAACACATTACCTGAGCAAATCTCCTTTTTCCAATCATCCTCATGAGACGGAACAGTCATGCATTGACATTCGTCTTGGCGGACACCTTGTAAGAAGGTTTTAGAATCTTTTTCATCGCAATGCATCTTGCCATCTGCAAATATAGAAAAAGTGTTATTTTTTTGTAGTTTTTGGGTTATTTTGTAATTGTTATTTCAATAGCATGATTTGTGTCCAACTAACGTAATGCACACCCCTGAAGTATCAAAGCAATGTACTTCTTGTTGTATAATGAAAACTTAACCGCTAAAACTTGTTGGAATTCGGACAGTAATTGGTATGTTTATCTTCAGTGAGTTCTAACTTACCCTGGGTTGAATTAAAACAACTATAAGTGACTTTGATATTGATCGATCTACTGGCACCCTGAAGTGAGTTCAACCTGAAATCTGCATTCACTTTCTTTTTGAAATTCATATTGTATTTCAACTCTTTGAGGAGAGCCACGTGGTCGGTTGGTCGAGAAGGTATTGGCGTTTCTATTTGTTCCGCATTAGTTCCTGATGAATCTTCTATTGAAGAACCTGTTAGAATATTGATGAGATGGAAAATTTAGAAAGTTAAAGGTTACCATCCTAAGTTCTAGATCTTGTTAGATGATAGAAAATCGGAATTAATGAATTTTTGTAACCATATCGAGGAGAAATTATTGCCATTCTAGAGGATCTAAGTTCTGCCTTAAAGGAACTATTTTTGGCGGGAAGAAAATTTGGCGGATTTGGTGGATTTGACCGCCAAATTAAACTTTTTGAAAATATGAACAATAAAAGGTGTTTTTTGCTGTTTTTACGCCATTTTAAGGTTAAATTTTTCAGCAACTTTAGCAAATTTAGTTTTTTCGTACAACCGTCAAATTAAATTCCCTCTGAAACAACCTTTTCGGCCATCCGCCAAATCAAATTCCCGCCAAAATTAGTTCCTTTAAGGTAGGGTTTGTTGTAACCATTAAAGTAATCGGATTATTCTAATCCACCTCTGTGACTGCGACCCACTGGTCACTCCAAGTGAAAAAGTCGCCTAAAAAAGGCCTGTTTTATACCCCAGTGGAGAAAATGGTCATCCGAGTAGAAAATCGACTATTCTCTCGAAAAAACAAATTAAAATAAACCCACTGAAAATATGATGAAAGAACGATAGACTTTTATGACCCACTAGAAAAACATCATCATTTCACCCAATCCAGTGGGTTTAAAAGATTTGACTTTCACTCCGTTGAGGTTTTGGTGCCAATTTGGGCACAGAGACAGGGGTGTTCTGTTTCCCTGGGGTTATCTTCAATCCTTAAAAGAACCTTAAGGTAGGCACATCACCCAATAACATACCCCATTTGCCTAGTTATTATCCCCCTTATGTAGGTACAAAAGGGACGCTCTTCGAAACATGATGACACATGATGAAATTTTTGGTAGTAAAAGTAAAGTAAACGCGCTCAACTCTCGTCTTTTATGTGTCTCTGCTAGTGTCTCTGTGCTGATTGGTCTTGGAGCTAACATTACGTCAGTTTTGTTACCTAATGATCTCTGAGACCAATCAGAATAGAGAATTAGCTTCACGCGCTGAGTGGAGACCGGCCTTAAGAAGACATCGGCTTTACCCGTGTATTTGAAGTTATGGATAGATATAAAAGTTTGTGGATGTATGCATTCGATGTTAGACTTCTCGTGTAGAAAAATATTGCTCGGTATGACTACATCGGCTAAAAGAAAAATGATTAACACATAGTTAGTTATCACAATGCGAAACACAATTCCCCTTCCTTTGTTGCAATTCATGATATACGTACAACAATGGACAAAAGGTTGTAGACTTTTTTTAAATAGCAAAAAATCTGCGAAAACACGGTATAACTTCCCCTTTAACCCCACGTGTTGCTTTTGAAAGTGGTTTGTTTACATCTGGTAGCAATGGCTGACCTTATAACATCAACTTTGAAGGAAGAAGCTCATTTCCAAAAGTCTACGGACCTTTTGTCCTGCATTGTACTGTGTAAGAAAATTGGGATCGGGATCGTCTGGTACATGCAAGGGTTGTAGTTATTAAATTTTTACCAACAACATATATAATTAATCTGCCAAATTGAGACCATGTCGTTCTATAGTACAAAAGTCTCTAAAAATTGCTTGAATAAAAGAGAAATTTTTTTATCTTGGTGCTTCGTTCTCCAAACTCGTTTAAGAGACTATACTACGGAAAACTTCAGTGGGCTCAATTTGGCAGCTCCAAAACCTCACAATATATTGACGCAGTGTTCAGTCAATGAAATAAACCCTACAAAGTTGAAGATTACTCGAGACCTAGAGTAATCTTCAACTTTGTAGGGTTTATGGCAATCGTTCTAATGTTTTGTGAAAAGAGCATGTTAAAAGACAATAATTTAAGGTCACTTGAAAAATTCAATTGACGAGGTGCTGTAGGTACCTTGTCGGACAAAACAATGTCGGACTAATTTTTCGTCCGACAAAATTATTCGTCTAAGATAATTTTCATCACCCACAAATACTTTCGTCACTTTTGTCCAAAAAACGCAAATTTTAGGCTAAAATTTTGTTATGGATTTTTTTTTCGTCGGAAAAATTTTTTCGTCACCTCCAAAAGATTTCGTGTTTAGTTATTGTGATACATCACATTGATCTTTTAGTATTTCCGGACAATGAAAGTTGATTTTAATATATAATTTCTCTCGAAGACATGCATGTTTTTTTTATTAGAAAATAGTTTATAAGAACATTCAGTCTGAGATTTGTTCGAAAATTAAGAACATCTTAAGAACGTGCCAAGCCTGAAATTAAGAAAAAATAAAGATTCTCAACTGCAAAGGAAAATTTTTCACGCTTGAGAAAAGGTGTTAAATAACGTTTTTCTTCGTTATTTGGGTTCATATATTAAGAACATGAATAAGAACACCTGAGGCTGAAAATGGTTGGAAAAATAAGAACGTGTATGGAACTGTATATGAAGAGTTAAGTCCCTTTTGAAAATTATTCCCTCGTCGAGGTGTGGAACTTGTTTCCCCATCTCCTCGAAATAGTTTGGGTTTCACAGAATTTTGATAAAATCTGATTCTTCAGTGTTTTTCTGTTCAATTTCGCCATCAACATTTTTATATGAGTTCTCAGGTCAGCCGTTGACTTTGATATGGGTTTAAAATCTTGTAATAACACATCTATAGAGACAAGTTTTAATGAAATTTTCATCTAATAAAAAATGTGTTTAAATGTCATTGGCCTTCTTAGTGACGTCACAAGATGCTTTAACAACATTGTTTTATTTTGACCCAAAGGGGACCGAATTTTTGTTAATCTTGTTTAGCAAAATGATGGTTGGGTAACTAGTGATGGCTTGATTTTCTTTGATATATCATTTTCTTTTCACCTATAGAGATTTTTTTATTCAACTACTGATATTCTATCCAACTTAAGCTTACCGACACATTTTCGTCTTCTCGATTTTAACTGATCCGAGATAAAAAATTATGCTGGCATGTTAAGACTTCTGTTTTCTTTTTTAAATATAAATTTTATTCTCATTTTCTTTTCATCTTTAGCTAAAAAAAGTAACAGTGCGTATTTTGTGGTGGTGGCTATAATTGTTATCTTTTCTACGTAAGAAGAAACTGGTTGTAAGTTTAAAATGCTTTTTTTTATTTTTTGATTGCTTAAAAGTAAAGCCCCAACTGTTTTAGCCGAATTTTAAGTTGAACGTGAAGATAATTATTTTTCACTTGTTTCTTGGGAAACTGTGTCGAAGAGTAAAATGTTTCGAAATTCGGTGAAAAATTTCCGGTTCAATTCAGTTTCCATGAAAAACCGTACAGACTCATATCTGTATGAAGAAACGTGGTTATCGGAACATTTTCACGGTGTTATTTTACGAAGATTTCTAAATGTTTACGGTCGTTTCTGTATAATGGTGTCCTCGGTGGTCAGAAAGAAAAAAAGACGGTAAGAGAAGGTTTTACTAGCAAGACCATTCTGCTCGATCATGGCGCCGTATCAACAGTGCTTAAGTGTTTTAAGTATCTTTGTGGAAACCGGTTAAGTCTATAATATTGGCATTCCAATCTTGGTGGTTATTTTGTTACTGCTTAAAGCATAATACGCCCCAGGTTTATGTTGGATTATTGTAACTGATTGATATAGATCAAAGATACGATGGTGTAATTTTTGAAAATCATAAGAACATTATGATTATTTAAATTGTTGCATTTTGTTTTATTGTATACACTCTGGGACACTAAAAGATGTTGTTAAATGTGAATATCTCGAAGACTTGGTTGAAGTTTAAAGACTTTTTCTAAATAACAGAAAATCACCAAAAACAGTATAACTGCCCTTATCACCCCACTCATTGTTATTGGAAGTGGTCTGATGGCATCTGGTAGCAAAGATGACCTTATGTACATCAGTATTAAAGGAAGGAGCACATTTCTAAAAGTCTACGGACTTTTTGTCCAGCATTGTATAGTCTAAAAATTGTCCGAGGATGTATCTAGACTTCAAATCGCTGAATTAAGTGGGAAATCCAGATGTCATTTTGATAAGTTCCTATATGACACGTATGACTTAAAGAGGCATTTAAGATAAGATATCTTCCCTTATTCCGACAATGATAAGATTGTCATCATTTTGATTTGTTATCATAGTACAGTATAACTGATTTTTTTCTCGATTTTTTTCTTTCTAGTAATCCTTCAGTTGCACCTATAAATACAGAGCTGTCCAATGGTTTATATATTACATTTTAAAGATCAAGATGCACTATGGCTAGATAAACTAAGTTTTTAAACTTAAGAAGAGTCTTGATCTTGCGGCAAAATTTTGCCGACCTAGGTCTGTTTTTAGGTCGGCAATGCCGATCTGAGCCTTACTTTAGGTCGGCAAACTGCTTATAGCTATGGCAATGTTTTGTTTTCTATTTGTAAGTAATTAAAATCACCATGGCTCTTCACTTCTTCACTTCATGGCTCTTCACTTCTTCTTTTGCAGGATAATAGAAAGAAGAATTATGGTAGGCTGCCGAGAGAATCAATAGTTATGGTCGGCAGTATCCTTTGGTCGGCTTTTAGGTCGGCACTGCCAATTGCCGACCTGAAATTCGAGGGCTGCCGTGGAAATCAGAGAAGAGCGTGCAGCAAGTATAAATACGCCCACTTGTGCCGTGTGTTAATGAAAACAAGGCTTCAGAACTCTCCTTCTATTTTAACATTTTTATCGTACTTTTTGTGCTTGACGTCACTTGCGAGTATTGTTTGATTTACTTGTTCTATATCATGGTAAATTATGCTCTCTGATAATAGAGACTAAAAATTGTTATCTTAATTTGCAACTTTTTGCAACAACAGTAAATCTTGAAACTTGCACCATGCTTTCTTTTCATGTTGTCTTCTATAAAATCTGTGAAAATGGGCATTAACTGTCGTTGCAATATAAAGTTACAGGTAAAAATGACATTTCTTTTGTTTTTTCACAGGCTTCTTTTGTTTGTAGCTAGTGATTTTTAGAAACAAAAAAGAAAATAAAAGAAAAGCAAGTTATTTTCTAGCTGATGATGCAAGCCATCAACTTTAATATTTTAACTGCAACACAATGACTTGCCTTCAATGGTTTGGGCTGTATTAAAAAAGGTAAATCCATTTGACAGTCTGATCGCATAATTAGAACAGCTGTCTTAATTAGGACATCGACGCCCTAATGATCGAATTTAAGATCTCCCTGAAGTTATTATATTTTTGCTTGAGCCGATTGCTTTTGGTCTAGTAAATAAGGATTTTAAAAATCTTAAAAACCAAGTGTTAGTTAAACAACAGTCCAAGCAACTCATAAAACTCGTATTTGCAAAAAAAATACCCATCAAGTTGTTTCTTATGATGTATACTTTGCAACTGTTACGTTTTCAACTCAAAAATTACAACTAAGCCAAGGTTTTCAGTCAAGTTACTCCAAATAAATCTGATATTATCAAACTCTAAAAGCTCGAAGTACAACTCTTCAAGGGCTATCCTATGAAAAATGTTAGTTCAACACTCATAAATTGAGCAACCTATGTTCTGAAAGTGAATAAACTAGAAGTGTTTTGAGCCTTCTGGGCCATCGTATTTTGCGTTATGCATTGTGCGTTATGCATTATGCACTATACACTATGCAGTTTTCATTAGGTATTATGCATTTTTCATTAGGTATTATGCATTTTTCATTATGGTATTATGCATTATGCATTTTCCATTGTGCATTATGCATTTTCTACTTGGCTGATAGCTGACACATCCATGCCATCACCATCAGTATCAACCAGACCCGGTTATATTTAGACAGTTCAATTATCGAACTAATTAAACTTTATCCAACTTAATCAAACTTTTCAATGGAAAATTGTGAGAGTTCGATTAGGTTCGAATTCCATTCCTCTGGTACTTTTTCGGTTACCCAAAAATCGATTATAATTGACTTTAAAATATCAAACAGTTCTTGATTATCGATTAAACTTTTCCATGACTGGGTCA
>JAUJPO010098443.1:0-38580 GCA_032270745.1 Tiaropsis multicirrata | reverse complement strand
TAACATTCAAAGATTTGAAAACGACAAGCAACCATAAAAATGCCCTCCGCCTGTCGACATGTTGTTTTTTCCACACTATTTACCATCTGTCATAAGGGGAAAAGAATTTTCCAAATATAACCCTCGCCAAGCAAAATTGCCCTTCGCCTCTATATGGCGAAGAGCGGCATATTCTGGGACAGAAGAATTTGCGACTATTTAGCATCTTCTATAAGAGGCACGTTTCGTTAGAGGATGAGAGCAGCCTAAGAGGTCTATGGATGTATGAAGCAGGGATTTGGACACAGACTCAACGCATGCCTTAGCCTCTGCGCTATCATTCTTGTTGATAATATTTTTACAATTTATTGTTTTTTCTGAGACGCTATCATTGTTTTTTATTTTTTTTATTTTCAGGGTTGAAATCGAAACAGAAGTTCGTCTACATGTCGATGAACTGATGAGACAAGAATTAAAAAACCTCAAAATGGTTCGTGTCTTTAAAACACTGGCTAAATGTTTACATTTGAGTTACAAACAACCTACATGGACAGGCGGTCTAGAAAATACGAAATGTAAATGTATCCTGGAATCACTTTGGGGGTGTTTTCATTCTTTTTAACATTGACTATTCGATCTAGGGGACTATGTATTTAGACTTCGGGTAATTGCATTGATACCCGACCTATTTCATTGTCAGATTTGATCGAAATTTAGTTGTGCATTGCGAGTGTTTTTCTATTCTTTTACAGGCAGTTGACAGAGACAAAGGCAAAAAAGGGAAGAAAGGTGGAAAGAAAAGTGGTAAAAAGGTGAAAGATTGAATTAAAGACAATTCGTTTACCCTCCACCCTGCAGACACAAGACGTTCTTTCATTGTTCTTTCGACGTCTTTACATTTTTTAACGTTGAAAAGAGGTTGAAAGAACGTCTAGTTTCTGCAGGGTAAAGTCTTCACAAAAAGAATATAATCTCTTTATTATCTACCGTCGTTTTTAATCTCCGCCAAAACTTCTTCCAAGAAGGATGTTACCGAGAGAGATTGTGTATCCTTGTACATTTTAAATTCATCAAGTTTCTTTTGTCAAGAAGCATTGCGAGTGTTTATCTTTCTCATGTGTAGGTCAAATCATATCAAATGATACATTTATTTTTTTGGAATGTTATTTACATTTTGCTCGATTTTCCTTTTTGTAGAAAAAGGGCAAAAAGAGTGGAAAGAAAGGAGGCAAGAAAGGGAAAAAAGGAAAGAAGGAAAAAGATTTAACCGCTGACAGGTGAGGTTTCAGCTTAAAGTTTTTTTTTTGATTTCACCCAGTGTTTTTTCTTGTGTTACAAAGAACCATCCCTGAGGTGTAAAAGATGGACATAGTACTTTTTTTTATCTCGTGAAAGTTTCTCAAATCAAAGTACCTATTTACAGTAAGTTATTAGATTTGCACATATGTTTCGACTTGGCAACCAGTCACTTGCTGGCTTCTAAATACAATCCCTTTAAAGCACCTAAGTCAAAATCTTAATCCCTATAACGCACACACCACGAAGGATGATGACCATTTCTACCATAAAAATCCCTCAATTTTCCAGAACTATCGAATCGCTGTATGAGGAATTAGTCAAAGAAGGCATTCTTGTTCAATATCCGAAAACACCTCTCAAAGATTACCTGGGTGAATACAGCTACCTTGGAACCACGCTACGACAAGCAAACATCGAGCCCATGCCTTCTCTTTCAGACGTACGGCGTGTCATCACGGAATACTGCATTCTACCATTAGGTAATTATTAAAAATTCTCATTTTATAATATTTGGTGTCAGAATAATAGATTAAATAGTGGGATTCACTCGCCGCATCACTTTTTTCGTTGTGGAAATTGCATCGGAGAGTGTGATTTCCATATAAGGAATATGGAAAAAAGCTCCACTCTCCGTCAAATATTCTGAGTACCTTCTGTATCTGCCACTGATCTCGATGACTAGGGTTATTCTCTGTATGCTTTTTAACTTTTCAATTTTGCGTATCTACAGGTTCACAAATCGTTCACGAGAAAGCACCACTAGTTAAATCGTGCCTGATCACCGGACCTCGAGGATGTGGCAAGAAGATGTTAGTCCATGCCATCTGCACTGAAACTGGAGCTAATTTGTTCGACTTGACAGCTGCCAATGTTGTTGGCAAATATCCAGGAAAAGCTGGTTTACAGATGATGTTACACATGGTTTTTAAGGTAGGAGGAGGAGATGTTTGTTTGTCCACTGGAAAGGTCGCCCCGGGGGTACTAGGGTTGATGGGTATGTGCGAACCAGACCTGACCCTTACAGAGACTAATTCTTGCCAACAAAGCATCCCTTAGAGAGATTTTAGGGTAAATTTTGCGACCAAAACCTTTCCAATGAACTTCGAATTTTTCGATTTTAAACCGACCCTTAAGGTCCGCACATACCCAGCAACCAATTTTGCCCAAGTGAAAGATTTCAATGTTGAAAGTTCAGGTGGTCCAAGATTTGTGATACGAAATCCAGGTGGTGTAATTTTTGAAGATCGACTTCCTCAACACTGAGGGTATGGGTTCTTTCTGGAAAAGCCAAATTCCGATGACGTCAGTATTATGGATGGTTACGTTTTGATTTATTTTAGGTTGCCAGACAACTAGCACCGTCGGTCGTTTATGTTGGCGATTGCGAAAAAATGTTTCAAAAGAAACTCCCAAAGACAGATAAAGTAAGGATTAATTTTCAATGTTTTTCGAAGCACTATCAAAAATTAGGTCAAAATGTTCTCTTAAAAAGAGTTTAAAATTGATGTCTCATGTACACGCAGTGAAATTGTCTAAAGAACACAGTTTTAAAATGGTACGGCAAGACAGAAAAACAAGTCAGATCATGGGCTGAAAGTCGCTCTAAGCCATTGAAAGTAATTATTATTCCAACTTTTCACTTTTAAACCGACGAGGTCTGATACCTACCGTATCCGGTGCATCGTGCCTATCTTTAAATAATAAGTTAAGCGCGCAACCTCGTACCCAGGGTGATAAGTTTTCTGACATTAGGGGCATTAGGGACGTAAGTTGTTCGCCCTGGAATCAAGGTTGAGAAAGCTCAGTACAATACAAAAGGTTTCGTGCGTCTGAAATGAATTCGAATCATTTTACATGACTCTGGTATGTGCATAATATAGCATTTTACTTCATTTTTCACAAGAAGCACATTGGTGGAGAATTAGGCATGGGGTGGAGGTAATAAGGCATTTTTCTCATAACTTTACCCCTGGACATTTTACATCTGCAACTCCCCAAACAGTAGCCTTACACCAGGACAAACGTGAAATTGATACTGCGGTCATTTAATATTAGCCCTGGACATCACAGTTTCACCTCTAGGAGGGGGGGGGGGTGGCATATAATTCTCCACAAACTCTGCACAATATTTTTCTGGAACAGCAACAACATATACAATACTTAAATGTCATGTTGTCCAAAAAACCAGCAAGTCAAGGAAAACTGATCTCTCGCAACCAGCAATGTTTGTGTTATAATTCTTCTGTCCGACCAATACACTACTAATCGGTTCAATACTGGTTTGACGTTTACAAGTTCTGATTCGTTTTTAAGGAAAAATTGGCTCATGCCTCCATAATCTGGCTTGTAGTTTTTGTTGAGGTAGAAAATGAAGGTCAATAGACGACCGTTCTCGTTCGGGTTGTCATAGTGAGACTTGTATCCATGGCAACCTGCTGGGAAACACGAAACTTGAATTTTAGATTTCTTACTGATTTGGAGTGGACTTTCTTTGGTTTTGTAGTGTTCAACCAAGTTGTCAATGACACGCGAAAACGCTTTATTTAAGCCCGAGAGGCTGAAGTTTTGGTAGTGTGATAGCCAACAGGTTTGATCGCATCTGAAGATATTCTGTTGGCGAAATTCTGATTTTCTAACCTGATAAAATTCTGTGACTTGATGCATTAGCGTTTCGGCTAGACTGTGTTCTAAGAAATTGTCTATGATACACAGGCTGTTTTTTTTCCAAAGAGTTTACCAGTCTGGATATCAAGTTGTGATCTGCTAGATCACTCATGTCGACGTAAAGCCCTGAAGTTTTACGCTTGTAAACAAAATCATCATCCTCGAGGTTTTCGTTGTTGTTGTTGTCACATTCAGTTCTTGGATGTTGGTTCCTTTTGTTGAACATTTTTAAACCAAGGCATCTGTTTTGTTGATACGGTTTGTGAACAATCAAATTATGTTTTTTTAATACTACGATAAAGAAAAAAGTGAAAATATTCCTTGTCATAATGTAGAAAATTCACTAACTTGTAGCCTCATTTCCACTGTAAACACAAAGAACATTTCTAAAACAAGACCAGTTGCGATCATAGGAGATCGGACCCTTGAGGTTTACTTTTTTAAACCTAAAAATTCCGAAAAAACAAACTAGATATTTTGTCGATTGGATAAAGCCTGGGAGGCATTAATATTCAGTTCTCTTTTTTTTCTCTCGTTTTACCCTGCCACCGCTTTAAAGTTATCAGTTGAACTTTTTTAGTGTCGTCAGTTAAAATTTTGAGACAAGAAAGTTGATTCCGTAAACCATGGACATGTTTGTTCTGTAGCTCTCTCATGTAGATACTCTTTCATGGACCAAATCATCTTTGAAATGGCAGTTAGATTAAGCAAAATTCCATTGGTTAACTTTTTTTTAATTTAGTCAAAATCCCTTACGCAAGATGCGCGCTCAACTAATCCTTTTCCAATAATGAACATCCTGATTATGGACTATAAAACAAAGAATTTTATACAACCATATAAATCATTTATACGATTTTTGTGAAACCGTGCACATACTACTTGTCCAAGTTAATAGATTCTGTCTAGATTAACTACGCAATTGGCAATATCATTGACTGATGGCAGTATCGTGATTCAGATCAGTTTCGCAGGTTCGCGGTCGAGTTCGGGAAACACTTTTCTCTTGGACCACCAAATTAAAATGTCGCCAAATTCGCATTTTCACATATTTTATAGTATTTTTTTTTAACTAATTTTTTCTGGCTTTTTTTTTATTTAGACAGATCCGAAACGGTTCAAGAAAGATTTCCCGAAGATTGTGAAAGGAATGAAAGCTGAAGATCGCGTGTTGATCGTTGGGACATCTCTCTTTCCAATTAGTATCCTTTTCGTTTCGAGTTTCAGCTTGCTTTGTTTCGGAGAGCGTACTTTTTATTTTTTCATTACAACCTAGTTTATAAGAACATGCTGACTGATTTATCAAAGACTTTGACGGAGAGTGTTGCTTTTGCTCATATTCCTTATATGGAAGTCAATACTTTCCGTCTAAAACTTAAGTACCTTCTGTATCCGCCTATGGTTACGGTAATTAAAGTGTATCAGTTGGACCGTGTGAATAACATTTTGATTATGGGTTAATATAAAAAAATGTTTGTTATAATTATGTTTCCTTAACATTCTGATTGAAATTTCATCATGATAACAAGGTGCCGAAGTGAAACCATTTTGTCAAACGTTCCAAAAATTATTGTTATTGCCGAGGCCGGACTATGCTTCTCGGTTTTGTAAGTGGCTTTTTTTTTTTTTCTTTTTTTTTTTTAGAATTTTATACACGCAGCAAAACAAGGAATTTTTTATACTCATGTAATCCATTACGTAATCTTTCGAAAACATTCTTTGTTTTGTATCGGACAAAACTTAGCCGGACGAAAGTGACGAAAATTTTGTCCGACTGATATTCTTTTCCGACTAAAAGTTTGGTCCAGAACTGTGCAATTCGGATATGTTTTTTATGTTAAATTTTGACAATAAAAATGAGCCATTTTTAGCTATTGTTTAGTTTAAAGCCTCAAAGCCTTATGTTTTTATCAGCTTCTCATTTCTTTGTCAGAATATTCGTTGGTTAAAAATATTTTTTTATTTGATTTTTTAATCATCATTGCATTATAGTATTATGGCCAAGCTTGATCAAGAGGCATGGCGGTATTATAACAGACGCATTTGATGTTTCTTCGCTAAGCAAAGTAACAGATGGCTACACACCAGGGCACATGGTGAAAGTCATTAAACAAGTCCTTACTGATCGGCGTATTAAGCAACAGGTACTATGATTATTTTATTCTTACAGATCCAAATATTTGTTGAAAAGTATCAAAATAAAAAAAAACGTGACGAAAAATTGAATACAGTACATAGTATTGCGAGAAAAATAAAGAAGATAGGAACAATTGAGCCTCAAAGTTGTCAAAAAAATCGTGTCATTGGAAATGCATAAAAACGAGTATTGATTCTTGTTCCTCTGGCCATCATTTTTCGTTTAAGTTAATTATTTCATTAGACTTTGAAATTAACGAGGGGCAACAGAGACAAAAGATAAACAAGGTAAAATGAATTTTCTGAACATTCGAAAGTAATTTCAAAATATGAAAGGAAAAAATGAAGAATGAAGAAAAAACCAAAACCGGATTTTTTTCATAAACTATTATTATTATCCGCTTATCAAGAATCACAAATCAAAGAAAAAATTTTACTTTATAAAAGTCAAGAATTATTTAAAATATCAGCCAAACCAAAATTTTTTTCAATATATCTTTGTTTTTTATCTAATTATAAATAAATATGAACGCAAATGTTTTATTTTACAAAATGTACAAAAAAATTGTTTATTCCTATCTCTGATATACACAACAACAAAGCTAAGAGAATTGAACTTATTTGACCTACTTTGAAAACTCATTTGATAAAAATCCAAAGAGTCTTAAACCCTAAAATTTCGTAATATTGAAAATTGCAATATGTAATGTAATGTATTATAAAAACGTAAGACATTTTCAAAAGTTGATTTAAAAATGTCCAGCAAAAAATTGAACAATCTCACTAGCGTTCATTCTAATATCTCTACATTGATCCCAACATCGTGTCATAACCTGCGAATAGAGCGTTTCTGTATCTTCGGGTATTATCGGCCGCAAGTTGTACGCTACCACTTTGAAAATGATAACCTGGTGATTTTCGTTACCGTAAGGTTTTTCTCTCGTTGCCATTTGCCATAAACATATACCGAACGAGTAAATATCTGCTTTGTCTGTGGCGGGTTCGCCGCGTAGTAATTCGGGCGCACGGTAAGAATAAGTTCCCGTTAAGCTTGTCTTTGTTGGAGTAGTGGGTGAAGAGACTTCTGTTAGGTCTTTACAACATCCAAAGTCAGCGATCTTGCATTGGTCTGTAGCCTGTGAGACTAAAATGTTCAGTGGTTTCAAGTCTAAATGCACTATGTTTTTCTTGTGTGCGTATGAAAGACCGGAGGCGATCTGTTTGGCGAACTTGATTCGACGTTTCGGTGGTATTGGCTCGTTCTCGTCGTCGAGGATCGACTGCAATGTTCTAGCGTTCAAATATTCCATCAAAATGTAATGCGACTGGTTCTTCAGAAAAGTACAAAAAGTCCTCACGATGTTTTTATGTTGTAGGTGGATAGCCATGTTTTCAGATATGAAACTTTCCTGGGCCGCCCTTACATTGCGTGTTGTGATGTGGAAGCGTTTGAGGGCGTATTTCTGTCCGCTGATGGAGCACTCATGCACAGTACCAAAACCGCCCGATCCCAAATGGCGGCCGAGTTTGATTTCGTTGAAGTGGAAATCGTCTTTTCTTTTGGAGCTGAGTTTTTGGAAATAGTCTAAACGATGCTTGAAGAGACTTGCGTTAGCTTGGTGGGCATTGCATGTGATTGTGGTTGACATTTTTCGGTCAGCGGTATATAGCATGTAATTTGTTCCGTTTCTTGACCAGCGGTATTTTTGTTACTTCAACTTTCGTTTTCTTCTTTCTTCTTGTTCTCTGCACAGCGGTCTTCACGCTTCAACCTCACTTTGAAAATGAGACTGAAAGCACAATCAATATTTTCCATTCGTGAAAAAAATATTTGCCACGCTTCTACACGAACAAAAAACTCACATTAACGTCCCTTTAAACAGGAGCGCCCCCTTGGGACGACTAATCTCGATGTTGAGAGAAACGAATGTGTGCTCTTGCGCTTCTCTCTGAGAACACTTAATGGGTGTTAAAGCATGGTCGTAAAAAAACAACAAAAGAAAAATAATTATTTCGAAACGAGAACCATGAAATTGGTTGCCATGCAAAAGTCGACGTCTTGACCGTCACTATTTGCCGTTTCCCGGGACTCGTGTAATTAGAAACGCAAAAAGAATTTCTGCAGCTGAATTCTCTGAAGCCGTGCTCAACGCTTGACTTTTTCTCATGCAGCCCTAGTTCTTGAGTATGAAAATAAGTCAAACGCAGGCTCAAATATTCAAGGTCATTTAGAATCCGAGAATTTCTGTTACATCTGGCCTCGATTTTAAAGGTTCTTCAAAATGCTATAAACTATTCAACTTTATATAGTTTTATATCGAAAAGAAAACATGTTCTTATGAAATAGAAACAAAGCTTGTAGGGGTTATTAATTAACTACTCAATCTTTTGTCATACTTTTATTATTTATTAATTATCTATTCAATTGCTTTGGAAATACAATTATTTCTTTTACAAATTGTATGATCTGACAAAGTAATGAATGATGATGAAAATTAAAAGAAAGAAATTAATGATCTTCATAGAATAAGCTATTGTAAACTTCATGAAAGTGACTTTTACATTTTTCCAGAAGATTGAGGTATGATCTTTGTAAAACTATGTATAATTCAAAATATTCCCGGTTTTTTTAATCTGTAAATATTTATCAATTTTTGGCAAGAAAAAGTTCATTCAAACTTTCCCAAAAAATTGTAAAAAAGATGTTAAGAACATGTTAAGACCATTTGGAGGCTTTGGAAAATCAAGAGTATATATCTTTGGCTATGTACACATGAATTAAAAAGCCTTAATTAAGAACATTTTAAGGCTTGAAACCAAAAAAAGCTAAGAACATTAGAAGGTTTCTTCGAATTTTGATGTTCTTATAAAAAAACGTGTATTCCTTGTTTGAAAGTCAAACACTCTCCGTCAAAGATTTTGAGTCCCTTATGTGTCCGCCTCTGCTAAAGTCTTTTGATTGGCTTTGCAACGAGAGAAATCGAGACTTAATTATTGATAAACGCCCCCGTCTTAATATTTAGCATGCCTTACATGAAAGAAATAATTCTGCACAGCAACGAGGCGGGTTGGCCTCTAAATATTTTTCTACACAAAAGTATTTTCACGGAGATTTGAAATGAGGTTACACGCGCTGTCAAAAAAGTTGAAAAATGCACACGTGTGTACAAAAAATTGAGTGTTTTAATTACCATTGTTATCGATTTATTAAAGAACATAAGATACGCGTGTCAATTTTCGTGCAGGATTGAACAGTTTGATGACCCCTAATTAAATGATCAATCGTAAGCACGTTTTTCAGACTGTTATTGTTTCCATTTTCAAGTAATTAGCGGTAAACTAGTAAAAGTTAATATCCATTTTTACATTGTTACATGTTTTCTTCTTCCTTGCTTTTACAATACTTAAGTGTTCAAATAGTTGAACATCATAGAAGAATTTTATTCTTGAAAACGAGGCGGGTGTTGATTTTTTAATTCATTTGGTGTTTCATGTCACAATTTATAATCGGACAAAAAAAATGTCGGACAAAAGTGACGTCCGACATTTTTTTGTCCAATAAGGTAAGCCAAACTTCCAAGATTGATTTCCGAGAGTGTCGAATCCCGAAATACCGTAAATCTTTTCATGAAATACCGTAATACCGTTAGAAAAGTTTCCAAGTACCGTTATCGTTAGAAAATATTACAAATGCCCTCAAAAATTGCCTCAAAGACGCCAGCGACCCCCCAGCGACCCCAAATTTCACGGCAAATTTCACACCATCGCGCCTAAAAATCAAACTTTCACGCCCGAATTTCGATCAAAAACGATCTATGATACAATAAATTTACGTTACATCTATGTGACACTTAAAACGTCGATCAAAAGGTCTACGATCAAATTGTTGTAGACCTTTTTGAAAATCTCACCAAAATCGCTGGTCAGGGTACCTTTTCAGCTGTCATAAATTCTTGGTAGGGTCACAAAAACACAAAATTGGAAAGTCAAGTAAGTACTCGCCAAAATTAGTTCCCTTTTAAGGTAATTCAAAATGAAGGGAAAAATTCACCTTCTGTTGACAACATTTAAACTTTTCTTCTGATCATCATCTCAACGAAGATCCATATCAGTTTCATCCCAGGTGATTTCGCCATTTAATATTTTACTAGCTGTGAATTTATACTGACCAGTCAGCGTTTATTGAACCACCAGCCAACTGAATCAGATGCTTTTGAACAACTATCTACGCTGTTATCGTTGTCAGACTCAAACGTTGAAATTTTTTGATTTTTGTGTAGATTTCCAAATGCATCAGGGTACATTGCCAGAAGAACTACTGATTTCCAACAGATTCTTCGGTGCATCTTCTGGTTTTGTCAAATCATGTACGTTTTTATTGCCAAACCAGACTTCTCCACTTAACTTTCCGAAGCCATTTTTGTAGTCGTTCCAGCTTCGAGTAAAATTGACAGAACCATCTTTCCGTCTCATCAAGATTGTCCATCCACCGCTTTGCGTTGTCTAGTCACAGTAAGCATTCAACAAACTGAAACGAGGACCTTGGATTCTATAGAGACCATTAACCTCATAACCGGCTTGATAAAACTCCAGGCAATCCTGCATAGGCTTGAGATCAGTGCAGTCACAAAAGTTGCTATCTTTGACGGGTGTAAACCTATTTTAGACATGATATAAAATAACTCATGTAAAATATTTTGTAAGATTTTATTTCCTGGAAATCTGGTATGTTGTCTTGTCTCAAGTTAACCAAAAATTGCGGAAAATTTTTGTATAGTATCATATCGTTTTTAAAATGATCATGTAATTCGATTTTATGTATAAGAGATTAAAAGAAGTTAAATTTATGTTACATTAAAATAAATGGTTTTAATAATTTTAACGGTATTTATTGATTATCGCAAGAATCGAAATGAAAATATTTTTTTTCGATTTTGATGTTGTTGCGATGCCGATTTTGTTTTCTATCAGACAAAGCTGCGGAATATAACAACGTTTGAATCCGAATTCTGTTCTTTTTTCCGCGAAGTGATTCCGCAACGTTGTGGTTCTCTGCAATAGACCGGACTAACTTAGGTATGTATATATATGTACTAAAACAAGTCAACCGATATCTTCTTTCTTTTCCAGCTCACCAAGAAGCCATTGGTAGCATCAGAATTTGTAGGACCTCTAGCAAAAATTGAACCTATTTATAAAGAAGAGGAGGAAGCTTTCAAGGTCAGTGTTTTCAATTTTTTTCAACGGGGTCTCCAGTTTCATGATCATTTCTTAATAAGATACTACATCTATCTATAACCGACGATGGCCAAGTGGTTAGAGTGTTCTCCTCCCGTTCGCAAGGTTGTGGGTTCAACCCCCAGCCGGGTCAGACCAAACGCTTGAAAACTGGTACTTGCTGCTGTCCTGCTTGGCACTAAGCATTAAGGGATTAGAGTGAGGGTAAGTGGAGAAATCTAGGGAAAGGAGTGGTGCCCTCCCCTACCTTCGGGTAGACAGCTATTCGAAAAGGGAGCTTTCGGGTCGCCCTCGATCGCCGTTGCGAAGCTTACTTACTTATTTCCTATCTGGTAAGATACTTATATTTTATACATCTCACGGTAACCGTTCTTACCAGCATAATATACTTGTATATACTTGATACTAAAGTTTTACTTACGCCCATCATGAGAGCATTTCCACATTTTATTATTCTTTGCCATTTTTTAGACTTGAAAGTCTAGTATATCAGTATATCAATCAGACTTCATTAGAAGAGAATCGACCTGGGGGCAGGAACTTGACGACGGCGGAGTCGCCCGTATCGCCTGTGTCTCCCGGAGGTCTAAAAGTAGACCCTGTCAGAACAAATTTTTGACAAGTTTTTAGTAAAATTGCCTGATTTTTGAACCCTAGAAGGCAAAAGGCGATTTTGCCTAGGTGCCATCCTCCCCCCACCCCGGGAGAAGTGAGCTAAATCAGCCAAAAAAGCATTTCAAAAGATAGCAATTTCGATAAACAATGATTTTCTTGTTGATAGATCATTGCTTATCGAACTTGGTATCTTTTGAAGAGTTTTTTTTTGGCTGCCTTAGCTCGCTTCTCTTTCAATCATGTCTGTTTAGATATACTACACTTTCAACTCCAGAAATTGTATAGGATAATAACATTTGGGAATGCATTGACTTGATTTCAACTTTTATCTGTACTATACAAGTGAATACTTGGACATTTGTAGATCTGGTATGCTTCTTGTTGCTGTTTTTGTCTCTTCGTTTAGAGAGACGAGTATTAAAAAGCTAATCAAATTTAGATACCAAGCTCAATAAACAATGTTATTACCCGAGCGAAAGGGCCGAACTCTATAATTCGAAAATGCCGAACTCTGATTGGTTTAAAGTGACGTCAATCGGGCAATTACAGGCCAGTAATTGCCCGCTACGTCACTTTTTAACAAAAACTGCAATGACTTCACATGCCATATAGACAAAAACTTGCGATTCACAAACCTCAAAAACATTGAATTACAGAAAGTTCGCTTCCAAATGTACAGTTAGGACAAAGCTCGGGTAATAATCTATATAATAACTGTTTGGGAGGGCATTACGTCGAATAATGACCTCTGCACGTAATTCACGTAAATAACTTTAATATCGGTCATTATTCTCCCGTAATGCCCTCCCAAACAGTTATTATAGGGTTACTATAAACATTGCTTAATTACAACTTTTACTGTATCTGATTTACTACAATATACAACATTTTTAGACCTGGGTAAAGATACAAAGCTCGATAAGCAATGGTTTTCTTATTAGAGGCCATTAGAGAGCATTGCTGACATCTGTTATCTGATAAAAAAAATTGTACATTTGTAGATCTGGTACGCAAAGACACCGTTAGGGAAAAAGCGAGCCAAAGCTGCTAAAGAAGGCGAAGAAGACGCTGGTGGAAAAGGAAAAGGAAAAGGAAAAGATAAAGGAAAGAAAGGAGGAAAGAAAAAATAAATAGAAGGTGATAATGATGATGAAGAGGAAGATCCCTTCAGGCGATACACAATAGTAAAAAATATTTATTTCATTTATTCTGTCAGGTTTAAATTTTATCTGGATCTATTTTCTCAATTTTATCGAGTTACTTGACTATAATTTTCAGTCCAATGGGATTTTAAACCCGTTTATAGATATGTTTCATACGAGTTAAATAAAAATCTATCCGTTTGTCTGTCTGTCTAAGAAAAACTAAAATAATATTGTTTCCCAGAAAAGTGCTCAATAAAATAACATTAACAAGAGACAGCATTTATTAAAAATACAGAATTCTGAGTTTTGTTTTCTTATTAGTAAAATGCTGATTACAAATCAGCTTGAAAAAATGTCTTCAGGAAGATAAAATAAGGTCACCTTCACGTCAAAAGACAAACTTAACTAGATTATTATTTTCTTAATGAGAGTGATATTATAAATAGGTTAGCGTACAAAAAGATTATTTCGCTGTATAATAAAATTCATACCATAAATCCATTTGATTCAAATCTGAAAAATACTGATGTTCCCATCGTAAATCAATATCTTATTTATATTGTTCTTTTTCAAGGCTGTTCAAAATTTCTACTTAGCTTTTCCAGCAATGCTATCGGCTGATATCCTTTTAGCATTTTGATAACAAAGCAAATCTGTTTTGACTAAAATTCGCCTGGCTTAAATTTTCCATCTTCAAGTCTCCTCAAAGGGTTATCGCAGTTTAAAGTATTATGTTTTTAGTAAAGGAGGAAAATGATAATAATCTAAGCGTGTACGTCCCTGGCTTAACAGAGTGTTCTTCCGTCCGGAAAATATATCCCATATAGTAATAGTTACTCTCAGGTTCAGATGTCCATTAAACGGGTGAATTGGAAAGTTTCCAGTAAGTGGGGGATGGAATTATAGTATACTGGTCGCGCTGAGCACAAAAACGTCAGTTTGATATCCAACGTCAACTTTCAACGTCAAAAAACGTCACATTGACGTCAAGAGAACGTCACGTCTTATTAATGGGGAGGGAAAAAGTCGAGAGAACAAAAAATACTCTCAAAAATTTCGGGAGTTCTCACAAGTCAGGTTCACACCTACCTTGTGGAGTCTCTGGGTCTAATTTGTTTTGTCCCATTTAATGAATTTAAACGTGTTTCTATAGATGATTCCGCCGTGACGTTTATTGCTATTGAATGACTCGTTTATTCAAAATGTAAAATATTTTTTAAATCAAGAAATATTTTGTTATTTAAGATAAGTTGCCTGCCAGAAATGCCAGACATTTGTAAAGCCTAGAATACACACTTTTAATTATGTTTGATGATTTCATTAAAAAATTTGAAAAGTTGAAAGAATGGTAAATATGCCTTTGAGAATTGAAATCAGATTCAGTTGTAAACAGAGCCGTAAGTAAATTCTATTGACAGAAGAAGAAAATTGATGTCAATTTTTATAATTATTCTTTACTTTTTTGTCAGATTTAGTTGATTAAAAAATTACAAATAAGGTCATCTACAAAATCTTCTTAAAAACCCTCTTCTTCAAAATACTGTAGTGTATAAACATCTCAGCCAGCTATTTGAGCAACTAAGGTTGCAAAGTCTAAACTGTGCTTGCTTAGTGATGTTATTTCAAAGGACTTGAATATTCACCTGAATATTGACTGATAAAAGCGCGTCGTTTTTTGCATAATCAAAGAAACGACGAAGTTTGTTGAAGAATATCTCTGCAGGCTGAGAGAGAAACTTCCGCCCACTCGAAAAGAAATCTGTTAATAAATACTGAAAAATAATCATTTGCTTCCTAATGTGACCTGTTTAAAAATACCGTATTTCATCAAATAAGCGCCGCGGCGCTTATAAAAGTTTTGCCTTTTTAGGTGCGGCGCTTAAAAGAGAGCGGCGCTTATATCGAAAAAATCTATAGGTGCGGCGCTTAAAAGAGGGCGGTGCTTATCAGAGGAAATACGGTAGTATAATATTATTGCAAAACATTGTGTCTGCATATACTTCCTTTCAATACTCCATAAAAACGTGCTCTTATCAAGTTCCTGTTAGTTTTTTTATTCTTACTATTTTTGAGTCAAGTTGAAATATTAGTCAACTTTTTTTTCTTCTTGATTTTCCATTAACCAACGATGTCATTATTGCTCTCCATCGTCTCGTAAATACGTTATGAATAAGATGTTCGTTATTTTTGGTGGTAAGCATTCCCAACATCTTTGTCAATCGGTCGGTTTTTGCCGTGTTTAACTGCGATTTGGAACTGTCCTGAAGTCTTTTTTCAATGACTTATTCTCTGGAAACAAATATCTTGATTGGCTACTTTTCGCTGAATCAATACATTATATTCGACACGGCAGAAATAACCGAAAAATCTTAAGCAATATCTCTCGATCAATCGATCAATCAGTATCAACGACTTATTAATCATCCATCCAACCAAGTTCTATCCATCAATCACTGTTGGCCAATTGATTAATATCAATCAATCAATTTTTCTCTTACATCAATCCTTCGTCTCTTTCAATCTTCATCTTCGTTTTCCTGCTTCCCTTTCATTTTGTCATTCAAGAACATTCTCAACCCATCCCTCTCGTGAGCACCCACTTCACAGACAGCATTTCGACGGCCTTTCCTTGGGCACGCATTAAACACCATTCGAGTTGCTTCATCGATTCCAGGTGGCATCAGCGCTTTCTGTAATATACTTGCCATGCTACATTCATCGTTTCGTGACACTTTACGGCGGAAAAATAACTTGCGATCAGGTTTCTGCGTTTGGAAGGCGCTCTCGAAGGGCACAGACCCACTACACTTTTTCAAATTAATCTTCGACGGTGATTTCATACGCTTATCAAAATTTCCCGACGACTTCTTTCGTAACGACAATCGTCGCATCAACGAATGTGTTTTCGGCTGTTTACGATCCAAATTCGAAGTACTCGAGCTTCGTTTTTCCAACTCGTTTTCTGGATTCTCCTCTAGCCTTCCCAACGAATTTAACGAGCTTTTCAAAGGCGAAAGACGAGTTAAAGAGTTCAGCTTCATGTCTGCTAAAGAAGCATTACCAGGTAGGGAACATCTGGAGTCTTTGCGATTTAAGGACATTAAGGAGAGTCTTGATTGCAATAGATCACCGAAGTCTTTAGATCCATCGATAGTGTGCGTTGATGATTTTTTGCTGACATCTTCGATCAGGATATCGCAATTGTTGTTTCTGTCTTGTCGACCGTTTTCACGACGTTGAGGTGACGATTGGACGACGTTTCCATAGCTACAGTGCCGGTTACAGAATTGTTTGCCGGCATCAATGAACTGCGAACGCTGTTGTTTTTTCTTGTCTTTGCTAACCATTGTTCAAACGAGTGATGGTGATGTGATTGTTCAATGTACCACTTTTCGTTGCTTGTATTGTAATTAATTAGTGTGCGTTGTCTAAACAAAACAGTATGGTAATGAATAGCCAAAGCTGAGCATTCACTTTCCTAATATTTACCAGAAGGGTCAGGAGACGACCTATGGGGGGGGTTCTCATATGGTCCGACCTACGGTATGTGCGGCCTTTAAGGGTAGGTTCTTCAAGGTTCCGACAAAATCCAGGTGCACTGTAAGGGTAGAAAATTTGAGAACATTTTGAAATTCTTTACTAAAATCGGGGGAAATGGTTGAAAAATGCACTATAAGGGTCGGTTTTTCGGCAAAATTTGCACTGCACTGCACAAGGTTCCGAATTTGAAGATCAAATTTTTGGCCGCACATACCGTCGTTTTTAAATCGAGTAAATAAAGGTTACAAATTGCTACCATATGCCAACAGACCACCTTCAAAAGCATTGAGCCAGCTAGAAGTTTACAACCTTTTGATCGAGGTTGTACATTGCTAATTATTTTTGTACTAGCTTTCCAATTAAAATTTACTGTTACCGCACACATGTTTTTAAGTCCATGAAGTGCGAGTTCATATTTACACCTCTGGGCTCCTCATCAGCGCAGCAAGCACATTTAACTTTATTAATTCATCTATGCTCTCTAGGCTATTTTGGCTGACTTTCTAGCCTCGGCTGGTTTATTTCAATTTGCAATCTTAAACCAATTTAAGGTAAACTCAAATATAAGTCAAATGAGTTTTCCAGAAAACCCAACACTCCGACACCTCCTGTTGAGGCCAGACACCTTGGATATTCCGATCAGTTTTTACCTTCGGATTTCCAACGTTTTTTTAGCATTTTTTGCATTACCCCCTCTCATCGGAAATCTTCTCCATTTCAAGAGCTGACTGCCAGGCTCGGATACAGAGAGGTAGGCTATAACCGATGGAGGAGAGTGTACTAGTTATCCTTCTACCTTTATATGGAAACTAATAACTCTCCATCCTGCATCCGACATTGGACTCCACGGATCGATATACTCAATCCAGCAGACACAAGACGTTTCTCCAAATTGTTTTTACGTTTTTACAATATTTTAACGTGTCTACTTGGAAAAGAGGGTGAGCAGTCTTTTTCTCGTCCCCAGTCCTCTCCTCCATTGTTTTAAGATTTCGATAGCATTTCGGATAGGCTAGGCGATTCGGAATGGCTATCATGCAAGTCGAAAGAATGGAGAATGAGGCTCTGGGTACGAGATTGGAAGCAATGATGCTTTCAATCGTTTTGTTGTCAGAATTTGTCCAGTTACTCACGTATACTGCCATCGTACTCTTGACAAATAAAACATTCCTCCGAACCTCCTCTTTGTATGTAAAGATTTGAGGTGAAAAACTCTAGAAATGTTTTTCTGTTTCCAAATTTCCCCTTTACTTTTTTTGCATGAAAACATTTGGTCAAAGGTATTATGCTTTTCTTGAATGATAATAATAACAATAGTATAGTGCAAACAAGAAAATGAAACCATGTTTCAAATTTCTTTTTATTTGACAATTTAAAATTTGAAAAAATTGCTTGTATAAACAAAATTGGGGAGACAAAAATAAAGGGGAAAATAATTTTCTCTTCTTTGGCCTCTATATATAAAAAAAAGGACCAAAATTTTATCCCATATTATATTATTATCTTTTTGTTATTTCTAAAATTTAAACCCCAAAATCTTTATTTTTGTTATTTCAATTTTATTTTGAAACAAAAATAACAAGATAATTTTCAGTTTCATTTTTGTTTCATCTTTGAAGATTATAAATTCAAGATGGTCAAGATTGTGAGAATTGATTCCAAAGGCAAAGTATCCGAACCCAAACAAAAATCAAAACGAAAAAAATTACAGGAACAATATCACAACAATAAAAGATTTTCTAGAAATATTTAATAGAAACAAAAAAAATAGTTAGACAGCAAAAGCCAAATGACGGTGGGAGGTCGAGGATGAAGCTAGTTATATAGGCTATATACCGCTTGTGTTTAAAGAATAAGTTCTTTGTTTTTTCTAATAAGTGATGACGGGATGGTCAATTTCCGGTCAAGATTTCAAAAAAAGAAAACATCTTCTAGACTTCAAACACCCCTGAATTGAATTACTCGCGGCGTGACCAGCCCGGTAAACAAATGGTCAAAAAGTCCCGGTTAAAAATCCCTGTCAGAATGTAAGCTTCGTTGTAGTTTTTTCCAACCTGGTGAAATATGGATACGATGTTCATCGCACTGATAAAAAATGAGTAACATCCAAGACATGGTGGATAAAAAAGAGTGACCCCTAAACCTAAAACTTGGGTCTTTCCAGCAAGCTAAATTCCATTTTCAACCTTTCAGCTATCTACATGAACAGAAAATAAGATTTTTGACAAGCTCTGTGACGTGCGAGGTAGGTGAAAAAAGATTCAAATCAAAATGTTGTTGCCACCACATAAAAGAAGAAGGCTTTTGAACGATCAAAATATTTTTCATCCTGATGTCTCCATTTTCATTATCAAAAAAGGAAAAATAAATTCCCTTGCGCTCCTGAGTACTTGTTATTCTTTTTTAAGAGCACAACCTTATAAACATATTAACACCTAGATTGAATCCTTTAAACAATGAATCTATTGTTTTAGAACAATAGACGATTTCAGCATATCGACCGTCAGATTTTCATATGCTTATAAAAAAACATTTAAGTTGTTGTGAACATATACTAAAAATGGATATTAGATATAAAAGACTAGTCCCTTAATGGCTACATAGCTATCAACTTTTCTTTTTTATATATAAGAACATATTTTTAATATTTAACGATATCAACACTGTGACTTAAAATGAGGTAGGTTACACCTAACCTAATAACTTGAAGTTGTTCCGTGCAAGTCAAAAACCTAACACTTAATACCTAAAAAGGGATGAGTGCAATTTTTAAAAGTTATCGAAAAGAATTTCTTCATTCAAAACTTTTCTTTTTTATGTCCTTATAAAGAATAAGTTGATTCCTCAACCTCACCTCAATTCTTTATCCGATCTCGCATTAGGGATTATTATTATAACTGATTATTTTTCGATCGAGGAAAACATTGAGAAGACTTTGTATTATATATACGTGGTTTTCTTGTTAAAATATTTTGTTTTTTTGCTCGGGTATTCTTCTCGGACTTTCAAATGAGGTCCGGAATATTCCATATTAAAGTTTAAGAATTATAAAGAGTAAACAAATATTGTGACTTTAATAACTCTTTTAATTTGCTTTTTCATTCGAGTTAAAAGAGCAGAAACTCGAAATGGAAAAATGCAAAAAGCATTTCGAGGGTTCTGACAATTTGGGTTCTCCTCCTTTAGTTTTCTGTCAGAACTTCCCCCCTCAAACGTATCAACTCAAAATCTTTCCAATCCAAAAGAACATGAACTGAACTATCAACGTTTTCCTTCAAAAATACACAATTTTTCAATTCTATTTTTCCTCCAAAAATGCAGTTAAAATTTGTAACTGTTTCTTTAAAAGTCAAACTTAGCCAAACATAAAATTTAGACGAAACTGCTTTGTTTTTACTTCAGCCTTCCAAAATAATTTAATGAAATTAGTACGATATGATTGAATTACCCGAAAAAATTACTTCGAAGTGGTTAAAATGTACCCATATATAGTGTTTCAGCTGCTCCAGAAATTGAGCTTCTGCAGTTTGTTTTTTTATTTTCTACTAAAAAAGAACTACATCTACTGTAAGTAACTATATCATTTAACAGCACAAACACACAACACCAAAACTCATGAATACTAAAATAAAGGTTAAAAATATTCTGGTGATATAGCCGATAAACATCTTAGAGAAATAACATTTCACAACATGCCTGCTGTGTATCTTCGAAAATGAGCAAGAAATTCATTATCACCTTTATTTTGAAACTCTTCCAGACTTTATCAAAAAAAAGATTAGCGTGACAGCCGGAGGAATTTAAGAATAAATATTTCTCATTTTCTAGATCGGGAGGAGGGATTCTGAAGGAAATATGACTCTCAAATGTAGATTTTCTCTATGCGAAGTACGTCATTAGTGTTTTGATTAAGAAATATACCGTATAGACCTTTTTATAAATTACGTCAGCAACACTTTCCACAAAAATCCATATGAGGATTGATTAGTACCTTGACAACATCTTCAAAGAGAGGCAATTGATGTTCGTGACGTAATTTTTGAAAAGGTCTGCTTTACAACGGTTATTGTTAAGACAGGTACTATAGGTTTGAGCAAAAGATTGCTTAATGGCTACTTAGTTTCTTGTTACGTTAAAGATAATCGAACGGTTTGTAAGGCAGTCCGACTCCCGAGACAAAAATGTGATGATGTTGCAAAACGTTTGCGATTGTCTATAGTTAAGAATACAATTTTTGTTTGTTATCGAGTTTGTAATCACAAAAGCGAAGTCCAGAAACATTATAAAGATTTGGCTGAACATAGAATAACAAATATTGGAATAAAGGGTCTGTGTTTAAAGTAAAAAACAGCAACTCGCATTTCTAAAACTGCGCAATGGATTAATCTTAAGAACCGATCAACGTTTTTGCTTTTCACTGCTGACGGGCTGCTGACGGGCTGCCGACTCTGTATCTGTCCTATTAACCCAATCGATTGTCTTTAAGGATAAAAAGCTATGAAAGTAAATTTATGCGAAACGAATTCCGTCAAACACGTCAAAACAATAAAAAATTTGTAAAGTAAGTAAAATAGTAAAACAATATTTTGATCATACGCGAAAATAAGTATCCACGTGAAATTTCTCAAACTGTTCAAAAGATTAACACACGTACAGACTTGTTTCGAAAATATAACAATGCAGACATTTATTTTCCTTTCAAAGTACCCGATAGTTTTGTTACAGTTTTTTTTCTAAAATTACTTTCGTGGATGAAATTTACTCGAGCTGCCTAATTTGTTCCCTTAAAAGTGCTCAGGAACTAAATACATTTCAATATGGTTCAAATATCTTGGCCAAGTGATCCACCATCAACCAAACTTGTTTCTTTTCTTTAGACTTTCTTCTTCGCCGGCCAGACTTTGAAAATGTTATTGAATAACTCGATATAATAAAACGATAGCAAGCAAAGGAAAATGAAAAATTTATTGAAAACACAACATAAAACAAAGGGGATAAAAATGAGGTCTTAAGTTAATTAATTCCATCTTTCGCGCTCCCCGTTTCTTTCTGGATATGAAAAAAGCATTAGCCTCTTTTCCCCTTTTTTGCTCATCTGCTTTTCTTTTACTTGGAAATTTTAATTTTTATCAAGTTATTAAGGGTTTTATATTCTTCTACCTTGTTTCGGTCATAAATTTCTTTTCTTCCGAAAGGCTGCAGCCTGGCTGCAGCGAGTACCTTTTTCTGCCATTGATATTTGATTGGTAATTTAAAAAATTGGAAATAGTGCTAGCTCGCCTTGTCTTGCCCAATTTCCAAGTCAGTTGTCCAATTCTCTTTATTTTCCAATTCTCTTTACTGATTCATGATTGTTATGAATTCCATATGGCCCTGCAAGATATTGTGCATAACACTGGCAAAATAACGAACATCTTAACAGGTGTCACCAATTTGCTAACTGTTCTGCCCAATCACAATTATACAGTACATTTTTTAGATGATTTTTAAGATATCATAATGAACTATCTAGATGCTTTTAATTTTTTTTCTTCAAAAAATAAGAACAAGATAAGAACAATTTGAACCTGAATTCGGCAAAAAATAAGAACATCCGAGGCTCATCCTAAATTTCATGGTTCTTACAAAGAAATGTATGAAGATAAAGGGACGTTTTTCAAAATACGGGGAAGAACATCTTGTCATTTCCACACTCGCTGAAATAAGTGTTTTTTTATCATTCATTTCATAAGGTTTTCTAGTTTTGAAATTGATAGCAGAGGCCTGATAGAACCTTTCTCACGGGGTTGACTGTTTCAATTTGTTATGCACGCTTTTTTGAAGACAAGGTGCAAATAACTAAAAGATCCAACTGGTGCCAAAATGACCAAAAATTCAATGAAATTAACCTGCTCAAATTGGTTGAAACGAAGCTCTTAAGATTTGTGATACATAATTTATGAGTTTTAAACTATTGTTAACCTTCTTTCCATTATTTAGAAATCTATGTTTTTTTTTCAATCTTCAGTCCCATTTTTCACACCTCTTTTCTCGCCTTGAAGCTAATCGGAAGTAACATTAAATTATTCCAAAAAAATGTCCATCTTCTTGTGAATTTCTGAACTAATTGGTGAAATTATGAAATCACTTATTGTTACTAAAGAAAATAATTAAAATATTCAACGAAACAAATTAACATGTCTGTAAACTCTGTCTGGCTTTGAAACAGTTTATTCTAGGCTTCTATGGAACCCACTGCTCAAATAATGAAATTTTGATCGCCCCAGTATACTGCTGTACTTTGACAAAACCAAACTTTTGGATTTATCTGGATAACTTGGTAGCATTTTCAGGTAAGTCCAAGAATTTTCTCCATTTACTTTCACAAAACAAGGTAAGTCCATTTTCCGGTCTCAAGTTAATCCGAACAATAGTTTTATATTTTAAACCTAATTAAAGTTTACCCAGGGACCATATTATACAATACTAGCCTAATTGCGAAATCTCAAAGGGGGTTTAAAAACATTGGCTGTACAAAAATAGTTTTTTTTTGTGTCTTTCTCAAAATCGACTTCTGTGGACTTACCTGGTTTTGTCAAAGTACGGCAGTATAAACCCCATAGCCATTGTACCCATAGTATTTCTTTCTCTAATCCGATTACACCACCATATAATTCATCTTCCAATGTGAGACCACACCGTTCTCTAGTACCAAAGTCTCTAAAGATAGCTTGAATAAAAGACTACGGGAAACTTGAGTCTCAAATTGGCAGGTTCATAACCTCACACTATTTTGAACTTGTGCGACCGCGCTGATCAATATCTATGAAGACTGTCCCCTCCTATTATGCGCGTAATCAATCAAAACTCTGTATCACTAATCCAACAAAAAACAGGAATTCTCGTTCATCGTTATTACAAATTCCTGGTATAACTAATCCAACAAATAACAGTTCTCTAAAGAATTCCCGTTCATCGTTATTACAAATCCCTGGTATAACTAATCCAACAAATAACACATCCTCTTTTAGTCCATCCTCTGCTTTCTCTGCTTCTTTTTTTTTTCACCCTTTAAAACTCTCACCCAATCTGCGACACTGTTTACGTACTTTGACAACTTGTTTCAACTTTCAAAGCTAACATAAAACTGTTTAGGGATGGAGTTGAAACTCCAGTGGAGAATTTCCTTCTTGTTATCATTTACAATTAGGTCGCAGACCCGATAATTCTTCATTTTTATAAGTATTGCCTCAAACTCATAAGAACCACTGAAACATCCTATCTTCTCAAATAGAACTTTATTTAGGCCAATATTCATTAAAAATGAGCAACTGTTTGATAAAAAGATATAGTATGACTATTCTCAACTTCAGTTGAGCTAGAATCTGACAATGTCTGTCTCTGTGTGTGTGTGTCTGTCTGTGTGTCCGAAAACTTTGGGGCAGCCTGGAGAGCCCAAAAACTATCAGATTGGGCTGATATTTAGTACACTCGTTCCTTGGCTAAATACCTGGGGGTGTCTTTTTCATTTAAAATTTTTTAATAATAATTAAATTAAAAAAAAGGGTATGGGGACGAGTTTTTCTCCAAAACGAGGCTAAAACTTTGGGGCAGGCTGGAGGCCTTAAAAATTGTTCGATTTGGCTGAAATTTAGCACACTTGTTCCTTGGGTGAATACCTAGTGGTGTAATTTTCATTTTTTGAAAATTTTCAATTGGTCATTATTCATTGAATTCAAGCCTAATCGGACAAAAGTAAGTCTTTGCTACCTAATAATAATTAATAATTAGTATTTGAAATGCAACAACTGGGCCTACGAATATTTGGAAAATACTGAAGTTGAGCCCAGTGCGGTGCGCACGTTGTCAGTCATTTAATGCTGAAGAGGTACTTCAACGTCGGACAAAAGGTTGTAGACTTTTTTTAAATAGCAATAAATCAACTTCCTCTTCAACCCCACTTGTTGCTTTTGAAAGTGGTTTGTTTACATCTGGTAGCAAAAGCTGATCTTATCTACATCAACTTTGAAGGAAGGAGCTCATTTCTAAAAGTCTACGGACATTTTGACCGACATTGTTTTTGATAAATTAAGTAATCTTTCCAATTGCACAAGTCAAGGACAAATTGTTATTCTAAAGAGTTAAAGAGTAATTGATTTCATGAAGATTGACGTAATAGAAGGAATCACCAAAAGATCTCTTTATACATTCCTTTATTGCATGGCAGTTTCGCGGCGTGAAAATTTCGAGGTTTCGCGGTCGAGTTAGAAAAAACGCGAAATTAAAATGCTGCGAAATACAATTTTAGCTAAATGCGAGTAATCTTTCCAAAAAATACATTAAAAACACAACAAAGTTTTTTTTTCTTGATGAAAATGCCACGAAATGCAATTTTTGGCAAAAGAAACTGCGAAATTAAAATACCCTCGAAATTTTCATGCAATCAAGTAGTTTAGCCACATACATGACTCTTCACTTTGGTTTTGAACATTGGGCTTCACAGTAACTTTTAGGATTGTTAATTACCCTCCCCCCCCCCTCCTTCGTGACCACAAGACAAGTAAATGAATAAAAAGAAGTTTGAAATTTTAAAACAAAAAAAATTGATTTCTCATCAAATAGATAATAAACAATTAAGGTAATAATATATAATTATATTATATTTACATTGAAAAAAATGTTATAAAATAAAAGAACAGAAATAATATTATATAATGAAGAGGGTTCAACAGGGATATGATTATAAACTTTATAAATTCTCTACAGTTTCACACATGGAGATTTATTGGTATCAGTGTACCTTATTGGACAAAACTTCTTTTAAAAGTGAGTAAAATCCCGACTAATATTTCTGTTCGATTAAAATTTTATTCGCCTAAAAACTTGGTTGGCTTTTAGTCGGACAAAAGTCACTAAAAAAATTCTTTTGTTTCCATTGATTCATTTCGACTGCGAACAAATTCGAGGTGGAAAGAGAGAGAGAAAGAGAGTTTGCTGTACGTTTTCTAGGACGTTTTCTAGGTACGATTTCGAATATTTTTTTGAAGCAGAAAATCACAAAAACAAAATTCCTTCCCGTCTATATCCTTAATAAAGAACTAATTATTAAAAATTAAAAACTTTGTAATAAAGCAAAAATTGTAAAATAGAAAGAAGGGAAATATAGCAAAGAAAGATGAAGAGGAGAGGAAAAACATTAGGCTTTATTTCAATTCCATATTTTCAAAATTCAAGCAAGGTATAGCTGGCGAGTTCTATGAATCCCTGCTTTAGCTCTAAAAAAGGGGGTGGTGCTAATTATTCACTTAAGTCTAAAAAAAGCAACAAATTTTCACCAATTTTCATAAACTAGATTATAATAAGGAGTTTGATTTTCAAAGCTTTCAGTGGGGAGTCTATTTTGTCTAAATTATATTACTTTTAGTTCTCTATTTTATTTTACAAATACGGAAAAAATTACCATGTTTTTTTCCCTTGTATTCTACATATTCGATTCTCTTACTAACGTTATTTTGTGCCTAGCGTCCAATAAATTATTGATTAGCTCCATAATGACGCTCACACGCGATTAAGCGGGCAGAATTGGCCCCGTGAACTTTAATCCTCGTGTCGTATCTACACAGTGGTGAGTTGAGCCAAAAGCTATATGAGTTCCTATCGACGAAATGCATGGACAATAAACGCTTATACTTCATCAGCATATTTCAAACAGTTAATCGATTTGGTCTGTATTTTCTTCGATTTGGGCAGTATTTTCTTCAAATGCACTGTCGTCGTTAAGGACTGAAAATGGAAGAAAATTACCATACATGAACAAATTTATGAATTTATAAAAGATTGGTCCTCTTCACTTCACTGTATCGGTATGTAATACTAACACAAGGGAAAAGACACATTTATTTTGCAACTTCAAATCAATTTTTACCTTTTTCTTCTTTCGGGGTGTCCGAAATATAATCATCACTCATTTCACTTGTCGGACTGCAAGGCGAGACGCTTCCTTCATAGCCAACATCCACCGTAAGATCGCCTTGCTCTGAGCTAGCAACGCTACTAGAAAGTGAATCCGATCGTTTCCCCAATTGAGCTTGTGCGTCATCATCGGATAATAATCGATTAGTGGGACGATTTTTCGGTTCATTGCCGGTATTTGATGTCGAGCTTTCTAATTGTTTGTATTTGTTGAGAGCGCCTTGGCGGTCAACTGAACCGAGCTCTTCTTGGTCGATAACGACGGATTTTTTAACGACGCCGTCCTGAATATCATCGTTGTCGCCATACGTCGCTTTTTTACGCATCTCCATGAGCTCTTTAGGATCGCGAACTTTCCTCGATGTCGGCCTATTGAAGGATTTTTTGTCGCCGCCGTTCGGCTGTTGATCAAAGTTCTTAAACATGCTTCTTGCTGAGCTGACAGCATTTGAATCAACGCCTAAAGTGTCTGATGAGCCACTGTTCGTCTTTTGCCATGTCGATTGGCCGCCAAATCGAGCTTTTATATTTTTGACACCATCGGCGCTTCGTAAGACTTGCTCTTTTTTGCCGGATTTTTGGATAGCGACGCCGTTTTTGTCGACAAGTTGGACTTCTTCATCGTCGTCGTTTTCAGGTCGTAGTTGTTGTTCTTCTCCTTGTGCGATCGATAAATATCGTCCTTTGACGTCACCTGATGGTAAAACGGAAAGAACATGGTAACGATTTCAGATTTGTTTTTGTTTAAAAAAATAACTGAAATTTTCAGGATTTTCACAGTAGACACACAACGCTATTCCAACATTATTTTAACGTCGAATAAACATTTGGGTTCCAATTCAAAAATAAAAAATCCGGTTTTTTGGGATGTTTTCGTAGAAAAGATTAAGTAACCAAGATCACGAGTTCATACTTCAAGTGCAGTACAATAGATATATGAAAAACAACAAAAATAGATTTTAAGGTCCCTTACCCCAGAAGCCTTTTTCCTATATCTACTCAAAGTTACCAATGAGTAAATCGTACTCATCTAATCATACGGTCATAGATAATGTAAATGTTACACGACAGATGAATGATTAAAACTCATCTAATTTACTGACGAGTGAGAAATATTCTTTTTCACAGTGAGGATATATAAAAAAGCCAAAAAACGAACTAAGGATTACAAAAACTGATTTTCTCTACTGGGTATTTCAAACTCTTTTATTAGTTGTTTGAAAATAAATTGGAAATGGGGTTTTCCAGAAATAAATCCATAATTCCACTGTTGAGGATGTCAATTTTTCTTAACACCAACCCCTTGGACATCCGTACCGAAAATTTCGAACCCCCTGGATATCCTTGGTCCTCTTCTTAATGCCACTGGATATCCTAGGATATTGAAAATCTTGGATTTCTTTGGTCTTCAGATTCTAGAGTATTCAAAATTTTGAACCCTCCTGGATATCCAAATCCTCAACAGGGGAGATACGGACTTTTTCTCGAAAAGCCCAATACCTTATCGGACAAAAATGACTAAAATTTTGTCCAACTAATATTTTTGTCAGGCTAAAATTTTGTCCGACTAAAAACGGACTAACTGTTTTTTTTAGTCGGACAAAAGTGACTTTTTTCAATGGTGACAAATTACCATGCAAACCTTATTAAGTGTACCTAAATAATGGTTTGGTAAATGTATATTCGACTCTTAAAGTCATATCAAATTGCAATATCCATGTATACCCTACCTAGTGATGGACATTCAGCCATTTTGTGATTTTTTTTAATTTATTTTTTCACAGCTTGAAATATAGAAACAGGTATATTAGAACGCGACTGCTAAACATTGAAGAACCTTTTGGATAGATAAACTAACTATTCTTTATACTATAGATAAACTACAGTATCAAGCAAAACTATTATCAAAACTTTTCAACAAAACAAAGAGAAAGTTTTAAGAATTTTAAGAAAATTCCAAAAGAAAAGACATCAATTATTTACTGGCTAATTTAAGTGTGATTTGAAGGAGGATAACGCACGAATGTTTTTGGTCTAAAATCTCTAATTTCAAATTCTAGTTTTCACAAATAAAAAGAAGACCTCTTTAAAGAGTCACAGGGACATCTACGATCAGCAGTCATAGTATGGAGATCCATACTATATTACAAAAATATCACTGTCCTATAAAAATCAAAAAATTAATGAAATACAGAGTATGGTATTTTTGATACGATTCAAATCATTTCAAATCATGAAAGAAAATAACCGTTAAACTTTTAAAAACAATTCGAAACTCGCGCCACCACTTGAAACAATAGTTCATAACAATAAAAAATTAACCAATCAGAAACCGCGGACAAAATTGGCATCTTCAATAATCCCTGGCCACTGCAGTCAATGTTTTTACAAAATAAGTTCAAAAAAACTTATTCCAAGTTAATCAGTTGCACACAAGCCAATAGACACACAAATTCATTCCAACATTGTTTCAACGTCCAAATAGCGTTGAAACAACATTGTTTGGATATTAAAACAACGTTCCGCATATACTGGGCTACAAGACTAATAAAAGAAGATTATTCCAGTAAATAAAGTTTCGCTCAAAAATGATGAATGTGACCGTTCAAAATAACACTTCGAAAGTCAGCAGAGAGATTGATTGGAATTATGAGGTCCCAAATTTAATAGATTTTAATACAAAAATCTTTAATAAGATTGATGATAGTGTCTTAATGTTTTAAACCAAAGCGAATGATCTCCTCGTCAATCTAAACGAATGACTGAAATGAACTAAAATCTAATCCAAGGCTTTCACATATAATTTACTCAATTTCTGAAAATACATCGAATACAAAGGGTGTATACTTATACAATAATAACTGGTTCGGAGGTCAATACGGAAAAATATTAACTGCAGCCGAAGGTCTGTACGTAGGATAAGGTCAATATTTTTCGTATTGACCTCCGAACCAGCTATTACTGGTGAGTCTCTGTTGATGCTTTCGATTAAAAGAAATTGACATTCCTCCCTGATTTTTGATGAGTTTTCGCTATTAATTTTTGATGTTTTGTCCCCGATTCATTTTGACGTCAACCCTATAGAAGAAGTCATTGTAATGCTAATTCTTGAAACTGTGTTCAAACTGACGAAATATTTCAATGAAACAATTTCTATCATCGAAAACATTTGTGAGTGAAGCCATTTCCTTTGAAGTGGTTTTTACCGTATTATATTGACCGCTTGAGAACCAATCAAAAGAGCGCATTTAACTTGTATTGGCCTAACCAGTTAATAATATACTGTAAAATCTGTATATTGTAGTAAAAGAATAATACTTTCTAGCCCGAATACGAAGGGTCTTTACTTTAAAATCTATATGTTTATATTTAGTCAAAATCCAAATAAAAAGTCTCTCTCTACCCCCTTTTGCCACAATTTTGATAAAATCGTCTCTACTTTTATGTTTATCTACAGTCCAGATCTCAAGAAAGAAAAAAATAAAGGAGTGGAACGAACAAGCTAGAGAGATATACGAACGAACGAAAAGAGAAAGACATACATATATAAACTACAAAAAAACAATAGATCTATAATGAATTTTCTCCAAAAATATTTTTTTTCTTATACTTTAAAAAACTTTATCTCGGGTCAGTTTTTAAACGTCTTTTTTTGGTTAGGAGAGCAATCTTTTTATACAAAATAGAAAACATCCCATCAGTTAAGACTGATCGAATTTTTTTATCCTTTAGTAATTCTTAATAAAAACAAAAATTGATGAAAACTGTCTCCTCAGTTATATCCTTCAGTTTTCTATTTTCTATCCCAAATATCTTCTCTAAAGCCCATTTTACAAGACTTTGACAACGACGACAGTTAGGTGATGAAGATTGAGGAAGACACAATGCAAACTTTCTTTATATTTCTCTGTAAATCCTACATCAAAGAATTACTCCCTTAAATATGATACCATCCTTTAAACTACAAAACTAAAAAAAATTATTCGAGGATTGAACTTGATAATCAATATTCAAATGACACAACACTCTTCATTGACAAAATCGAAAATAGATAAACGAGGAAAAAATTTCTCCAAAATCATCCCTCTTTCCCTTTCCAATTCTATGTTATTTTCCAAAACTTTCTCCATTGGCCCTACTATAAAATATCTCATAGACCTAAAAGAGTTGACACTGCCCCTTTCTGCTTTTGATAAAAAAAAACACAATAGATTAATTGTCCTCTATTGTTTACTGAACAAAGAAATATTTCGATATTTATTTTGTTCCTTTTGTGATAACAACTTTCAAAGCAAATATTGAGTGGAAAGAAAATTGGATTATCGTATACTTAATATGTAATGCTCGTTTTCCTTTTTTATTGAATCGTCGACAATCAAAATAAACAAAAAACACATATCTCTCCACATCCAGAAGGCCTTCCGAATTTTGTTGTACTTGATTCATCAAAAAAAAAACATTTATTCGAGGTCCAACTTCTTTTGATAAGTTGATAATAAAATGAATCAATTATTTTACACTTCCCAAGATTTACATAATATGCAAAATTTGAATGAATTTCTAACAAGAAGTGTAAAAAATATAGAAAAATGATGGTCCCTTGTTATGAAGGGAAATGCAACTCCCATTTAATAAACAATTCTCTCTCAAAAAAAGGATATTTTTTCGCTAACAAAAAGACATTCATACAAAACACCTTATGTATTTCAATGTAAGATTGGTGAGTAATCTTTGACCGGGAAATTTTGTAGAGATGTGAAAAGTACTTTATTTGACGGTTGAAGGAAATTACGAGAATCCCAAAGTAAATAAAGTACATTTATGACCTTTTCTGTTGCATGTTAAGCAATCCTCTTCAAGAGATACTAATAATAGAAGCCTTTTTGATGTTGACGCTTTCAAATTGGATATTCAAAGGGGACAAAATTTCGGACTGGAGAGTGTTGTTTGTATACTGTATGAAGGTTTCTGAAGATGATCATAGAGAGATTTTTTAGAGGGAATGAGTGAAGTTAGGTTGCTTGCGTGTTGCGTGAAAACGTGAACGCGTGAGTTGCAAAGTTTCCCCCGATTCTCCCGATTTCCGTGAAAGTTTCCCCGATTTTGGATTTGGATTTCGGAATGGCGTGAATTTCGAAAAATAATTGCGTGAGTTGAGGGATGACTGGGGGGGGACTCTTTTTTATGTGGACGCTCTCTAATTCAATATTCAAATTGGAAAAGATTTTGGATTAAAGTTAAGTTTTTCTGTATACTGTATATGAAGGTTTCTGAAGATAACATTTTTAGACGGAAATCATAGAATGAAGAATAAATATTCTGAAAAACTATGTCATTTGTAAATAGGACCTGCACTCTATACTTGAAGAAATGAATTTCGACCCTAATTTATTCAAAAAAAATATTCGAATTTTACTTTAAATGACCGGTAACAAGGTTGAACACGCCCACAACACAGTTGTATAGAAAAAAGAGGAAAATTCTTTTGAGATCATCCAGGGCCAGGGAAACCAAAATCTATTTAACTCAAGAGTCACTCAAGAGCTTTAGAAGCCATAGTTTCTTGGTAGTCGATGTTATAATCCTCAGTTTAGACTTCGCTATTCAAGTTCTTTGTTTACATTTTGGAAGCTTGGAATGTTTATGTTACGTCTTAGTTAAGAAATTATTGACTTTACAACGAAAAGATTACGAAATTATGGACAGTTTATTTTTCTTTTGAATTATCACAAACATCTCTAAATCGTTTATGTTTATCCTTGTTCGAAAATTTCGATCTCTATTTTTTCCTCTAGCAGTTAGTAAGAATTAGAAGAAAAAAACATTTCTTTGATGATAAATTAGTTTAACACTTTAGAACCTAACTTAAATTTGGTACACAAAATCTAGCATAATCTATAGGGTTGTAAACTTTCAGCATATACTAGACCTGTGAAGCCCATGGGGCGGTAGCTTTAAACAGCAAAGATTCCTATTCCTTCCTCTTTTCAAATAGAGTAAATACCCCATCTGGAATCCCATATGAGTTTTAAACTTTGTGTAAGCGCAGTGGTTTGTACAATGGCGTCATTGGTGTATTTTTGTGGCGTAATTGAGTGGTTTTATTGCGAATTTTCCCAAGGTCAACTGAGATTTCCCAAATTTGGCAAATTAGTGTGAATTTTATAATCGCTGAGTCTCATCAGACTGATATCCTTTTTAAGCTAAGGCGGGAGACGGCAACATTTTTCGTGCGATTGCAAACAAAAGAAAATTGCTGCAATCGCACGAAAACTTTACATCGTGTCGCAGGGGTATAACTCATGAACAAATACACCAACAAAATACACTTTTTGCTGCAATCGCACGAAATATGTTGCCGCTTTAAAAGAGTAACTTAACAAACAAAAAAACTCACCGAGTTCTCGACTGCATTTCAATTCTTGATTTTGTATTTTTTCCTTTCTTTCTTTTTCTTGTTCTTGTTCCTCAAGAATCAAACGCTCTTGATACGCGCGTCTGATCTCCTCAAGTTCACGCGCTTTTTCCTCGCGAGCGATTTCGACTTTCGTTTTATCTTCGGTAGAAGTCGCGCGTTCATAACTTCGTCGTCTCGTGCGAGTATCCTCGGAGCTCTTGATGTCAGAAAGAGGTTTGGCTTCATGAGACGACATATCTTTTTCGTACTGTTGGAACAAATTTTGTGTTCTCGATGCTATGCGATTCCCGACAACTGCAGTAGGTGGTTCAATTTGTTTAAGTTCGTAAATCGAAGATTTTCGGCCACTTCTCGATCTTGGTTTTACCGAATCGTCAGTTGACGAGGATGAACTGAATCGTCGTCTTTTATCGTCAGATTCATTTGTCGGTGTTGTAGGAGATGTGACGGCGATCGTTTGTGATCGTTGCATCGGATAACGATTTGGTGATCGGGGTGTTGTTGGTGATGTCTCCCCGGTCTGTAGCTGATCCTCTGTAATGAAAAAGAAAGAAAGGATTTTATTGCGAGAATTATCGATATGTTATGTTTTATCTCTGAGTCTTGAAACCCAATAAACTCGCATGCATAGGTTTTTTTGTTATAGACTAGGTACTTTTATTGTAGACTAGGTTAAAACGAAACTGAACAAAACGCACATGGTGATGTGAATGTTTCAAAAAAAAATTAAAATACTAAGAAAACAATTTCTTCAATGCGTGATATGAAACAAGAATCCTTCACAAAGTTAACGTTTTTAAAGTTTTCAAAATACCGGAAAGATATGTTATCTTTTGAAAATTTTGAAAAGATAAAAATCTCTTCAAAAAATGGTCGAGAAATCGCTTTCAGACATTGGCTTTTTTATTTTTTATTTTCAATTTCTTTTTTTTTCAATCTTCTAAATCATCTATTGTACTTACTTTGAAACATTGTCTAACTTATGGTTGCAAAAGAATTATCAAACAAGAGCCACATAGATGTGACATAAATATTTCCCCTGTAAAATGTTACTCATGTGTCATGATTAGCTTGACTGCAAAATATATGACTTGATGTTGTACACCTGAAAAATGTAATGGCGCTCCGTTTTGCCTACGTCATAATTATGCGTAGAAATATTTAACGCAAGGCATTGTGGCCATTTCTTTGGCGTACAAGAAAGTAAACAAAACATTACTCCTGATACAGGATAGGAAAAAACCGAACATCGAAGAAAGAAATAACGAGGAAGAAGAAAAAAATAAGGAGGAGGAAGAAAAAAGCCGTTTTAACAAATATTCCCCTATAAGTAGGGAAATATTTAAAAAATGCGAATGCATTTTCACTTTTCATCTTCATTTTTGTTAACTTTTAATTAGTTTTATTTTTCAGGTGCCTTGTTTTGGCCTATATTATATTAGGGGGTGTGTTCATATGGGAGTGTCGTACGGGAAATAATCATTTATTCTCAACCGAGATCGGCAAGGCGGGCTGTGTTAGGCTGCTCTCATCCTCTAACGAAACGTGCCTCTTACGTCCAACGGTTTTAGTATGGGTCTGCAAATTAGACTAGGCTGTGTCGGTTATCATATGAACACATTTTATTTTTTGATTTATATTCTAAAGGATTCATGATATGCGTAAGTTAGCAATATGTCACTTTTCCTAACGGAGACAGACGAAAGATCCGGAGTTTGACCTCTATTTTGGGTGTTTCCGTTAGGAAAAATAGCGTAAAAACTTACTCATATCATGAATAGTGGAATCTCGGCTAAGCAAGCCAACCCGTTCAACCGGGCCAGCATGCCTTCATATGAACGCAGCCCTTAGACCATTTTATTAAAGACTGACCTAAAAGTCGTTCCATGGATGACTTTCTAGGAACATTTCCCGTCCTCGCTAATCCGGCATCTTGTATAAATTCGTCGCTTTTCAAGTTCTGTGGTCTTTCTGGGGTCGTCTTGACACCTACAACCACATGCTCGTCATCTACGGCCCCGTTGGTATGGTTACCGTTCATTAGTGTGGGAGATGGTGGAGTTGTCATGCCTGAAGTGTTTTCGTTTGATTCACTTGTGTTCAATGATTCCTCTGTAAAAAATCGAACATTAATAATGAATATTGAAATATTGTGTTTATCTTTCACTGTGCATAAAGTGGGTATCAGATTGATGCGTACTCACAATACCTGTCCCACACAGGTTGAATCTCACATGCTCTCTTAAAATGTAGCCAGTGGTATTTTTTCAACCCTGCCTCAACATTTGAAAACATTGCATGATAAAAATGTCTTCGGTATTCTTCAAAAGATGTGGTTTATAGGGAAAAAGGTAAAGCTTCTTGTAAATACAAATTCGAAAAGAAAGTAGCATGTATTAGATACACGAATTCTATAAAAGCCGGTGATCTGATATGGCGCTCACAAACTCGGATACATTCAGATGTAGGCTATAACATTGATGAGAGTGTACTAATAATCCAATAAACATTTTTTAGTCTTTAATGGTCACAATCCCGTTTCATCGTTCAATATGAACAATCCTATATACCTTATATGGAAACTAATCACTTTCCACATTCGTCACTGTTAAGGTTGGTTTGGTGACTTACCTAAGAGTTTTTCGACGCTTGACTTTTTGCCACTTTTACCACTGCGTTGCAGTCCTGCGGCTTCTATGAATTCGTCATCTTTTAGCTTGTCGTACGTCGTGGTGTCCTGTTGTGTCGGCGATGCTGTGATTGATGTGTCGGCGACTTGAAGAAGTGAATCTGATTCTGGAGACATTTTTGCTTTTATTTTGTTGCTGTTGTCAATGTAGTATTTTTATTATTTGTATTCTTTTGTTTCTTGTTTATTTTTTCCTACGAGTAAACAAAAAAATATGTCATCCTTAATTTTTGGCTGAGTTCGATATTTGATTCGAAGCAGATTCGGAAATTACCGGTCAAAATCGAAATAACATGATCGCAGAGGACGATCACGGAGTCGCTGCAATACATGAAGATTACAAAAGTTCCAGCAATAATGCCAACAGACACAAAACGGTTGTTTCAACGTCCAAACAACGTTGTTGCAACATCAGCATCCTCAGAACATTGTTTTGGACGTTGTAACATGACAAGTTTCTTTTGCAAGAGAACCCTAAAAATACACGCATTCACGCATAATTCTTTATAAAGTCATGTAATGTAATAATCCGATTTTCTGGTGGTTTCACGCAAATCGAGAAAATCGATAGAATGGGAGAGTCTGCACAATCATGTAGTAGTGACCTATAGCCACTACCTATTGGAAAAGTAGCTACAGTGTATGACCACGTGTGTGGCGAAAAAATCGAATTCATTCAAAAGATGTCTGGACCCATACTACTTTAAAATCATTTCACAACGCTCACATGAGAAAAGTAGTATGGTAACTTTGAGCAATTTGAATTTACGACCAAAATGGCAGTTACAAAATTGGACAAATCGAAACGCTTGAAATATGGCATAATTTCTGCATTTCTTCAACATCTTGAAGAAAAATCAAGCAATGTCAATGAGACCCGTCTACTTCCGAATCGAGTAAAGATTTGAAGTAGACTGGCTCCCATCTAGCTCAAAAAATGTCAAAAATTCAATATAATCCGAAACTTATTCCATCATAAATGATTTTTACAGCGACACAAACTTCTCCACGCCATTTCTTTTAACGCGACTGCTCATATATTTTCTGTTGCAATGTAATTAAAACAAATTGATAAGAAACTCGATTTCGTCAAAAAAAGTTGGAATGTCAGAACAATTGAAAAGATAGAGTCAGATCTCGTTACAAAACAATAACTCTGATTGGCTAAAACCTCTGTTTATTCGAAAAGAGGACGGTTTTTTGTGGATAGAAAAAAAACCATCGAAAACATCAAATACTTGATGAAACGTATCAGTTATTAGACATGGGTATTTAATCACGAGATGTATTACTATTTATTTTTTGTTGTTGTCACGTGGTCTCATTTTAGAACGAGTTTAGTTAAGAACGAACGGTCAACATCATGAATTTTTGGATATTCGGTTTAACTATTTATACTTTTTTAAATTGGGAAAAAAATTCCTTTCTTTCTTATAAGAAATTTTATCATTATGTAATCGAAAGATATTTTGATGATCATAAAGTTTTTTTTGTGTTGCATGTCAATCTTTCAACGTGTTCTTATCAAAGTGACCTCTCTCAAAAGATCGGATTTCCATGTAAAAAGTTGCGAAGGATTTTTTTATTAATATGATACACCCACCCACCATTTTTTATGTTCGAACTTCTAAAGTAACCACAATGTCAATAATGGGCTTTGCCATAAATAAATTGTACATCCACTGTTGAGAATATGGTGGATATCCGAGAGTTCACCAAAATCTAAAATCTAAAATCTAAGAAATGTTGGAAATCCAAAAGGGTCGAGTAAAAATTGAAAACCCAAGGGTATTTGTTGTTTTTACTTTGAAATCCAAGGAGTAACTCTCGAAAATGTTGATATCCTCAACATTGAGTGAAAAATAAAGCCCAATCAACGTATCCAGTAAAGACACGATTCGAGAGAGTAGAGAGTAGGAAGTTGCAAGCCTATATCCGCCCTTACAAAGAATCTTACACAGAGTATTCGAAACAGTTTAACCTTTTTTCCCTACAGGAAGTTATTCTTTGGATTTTACAAGCGCCGTACTAAACGCAAAATACGCAAAGAATCTTTGCTTGAGACTTCTAGACAGAATATTTTTTGCTAAACATGCGTCCTCACAGTTGTACCATTCTCTCGAGTCACTCACAGCTTTAAACCAAGAATTCGAAACGAAATTGCATTTATTCTCTCTCACACACAAACACACACATTATAGGCATGTGCAATTGTTTTATAACATTTTGCAAACGTACTTTTTGGCATTTTTAAGGAAATGAATGTTTTAAATGTCTTCTACAAATATTCAACCTCTTCCTGTTAGTTTAAAGTGACGTCCAATTGTACAAACTAAGGTTCACACAAGGACGACAGTTTTTACCCCCGGGAAATTGTTGCTCGGGTGCGTAAAACCACTAAATCATTTTCGTTTTTATATATAGTCCTTCAACGAACAAGGTACCCTACGTGCTACGAAGATCTAGTTTTCCATATTTTCCTCAATGTTTTTACAGCCCCACAATGGATTTGCCAACATATAAAAAAAAGGACCAGCGCCATATCTCCCGGTACTATATTTTCTCCCTGGATATCATAACCTTTACTAGGCTGCTCTCTATGGAAGCCAAAATGCACAAAAAACTAGCAAACCCAGGTTTACGAAGTCGCAAACCCCAGGTTTATGTCTTAAAACCTAGGTTTGTGAGAAGTAAACCCAGGGCTCAACCCAGGGTTTACGATTTATCAACCAATGAGAACTAAGGGTAGAGCTACATTGGCCCAAACTACTATTCTCTAGTAAAATTTTACTGACCTTGTAGTCACCTGAATCGCGGGACCTATTGAGCTGTAAAAGTAAACAAAATGAGTAAAATATTGTAAGGAAACCTAAATTGATTTCTGAATAATATGTGACTTTTTAGTT